>JUFY01024305.1:0-31046 GCA_001855655.1 Leptopilina clavipes | reverse complement strand
TTATTATTATTATTATTATTTGTTAGTTTATTAAACTAATAAAAATAATTACTGTTAATCTACTTTCGATCCTGTTTATAATAATGATTATAAAGTATTAATTTTAATTAACTATAAATAATTAATCAAAGAAATATTTCCTTAATTTAGGACAAAATTTAAAAAAGGAAAAAATTTTTTCTCTTTGAAATTGAATTATTTAATTGAACTCTGGTTGTTTGAAATGCTAGAGAAGATAATAATAGATCTGAAAAGCAATTGGTTTTTGTCGTAAGAAAAAGTTTTTGTCGTAAAATAAGTGGGTAAATTCCTCTTTCAGGTTCAGACGTTTGGCCATTCAATATAATCCTGAGAGGCAAAAGGATAAAAGCGTCGAGGTTGTTTTCGGTTTGATTGCAGAAGCGTACGACGTCTTGTCGGATCCTCTCAGACGAGCAGTTTATGATCAGTACGGTGAGAAAGGTTTAAAGAGAGGTGTACCAGGACCAGAAGGTTATATACAACCCTACGTTTTTCATGGGGAACCCTTAAAAACATACAGGTTTTTTTCTTTTTTTCCTAAATAAGCAAAATTCGATATTTTTTTTTTCAAATTATAATTTTGAAAAATTAAAAATAATTAAATTTCTCATTAAATTGAAAATGAAAAAGAAACGTTAACCATATAAAATTATTTTAACATTTTTTTTCTTTTTTTTTTACAAAAAGAGAATTCTTTGGAACGACGAGTCCTTATGCAGATTTATTGGACACATTGAAAAAGCCTTTAAACTTTTTTGAAACTTCTGAAGGACGTGATATTAAGGGCAAAGAAGAACCTTTAATAAAACCCCTGTTACTAACTTTATCCGAGGTAGTGAATATTAAATTATTGTAAATTATACGATTAATTAATTTTTCTTATGAAAAAAATTAATAATTTTTTTCAAATACTACACGATCAAGAATTATTTACTCTTATATTAAATCAAAATTGTATAGATATTTTTCGGTGGTTTGAAGAAAATGAAAATACAAAGACTCGTCTTGGTCGGCGAAGATAAAGCGACCACTGAGTTAAAGGAAAAAATTCTTACAATACACATCAAACCCGGATTACCATCTGGGACTAAAATTGCTTTTCCTCAAGAGGGAGATCAAGGATCAAGTAAAATTCCTGGTACAAAATTTTCCAATTTAAAAATTTTATAATTTACCCAAAAAAAATTATTACTCAATTATTTGTGAATTATTAATTACTTAGTTAAATGTAGAATCAATAATTAAAACAATTACAATTTTTAATAATTATTATCAAAATTTGCAATTGATGATAATTGATAATATGATTGATATAATTGATAATAATTGATAATTGATAATAATTGAAGATAATGTTTAGAGGCCTTTTGAATATTTTCATTATTTAATAAAATATTAAATAATGTTACTTATAAAATGAAAAAAAAAACATAAATCGAAGATTTTCAAAGATTTGTAGGATAATAATAAAGCATTTATGAAACAATAAGTATTTATGTAATTTAGCTGACATAATTTTCATTACGGAGGATCTTCCACACAAAATATTCAATAGAGATGGAAATAATATTATTATGACTATTAATGTTTTTTTGCGAGAGGCTCTGACAGGATTGACAGTTACAGTTAATACAATCGATGACCGAATTTTACGGGTTCCAATTACATCAGTGATTACGTAAGAAAATCTTAATAATTGTCAAATTAAATGTTTAATTATAATTATAAATAATTAAATTCGTGTTCATTTTTAATTAAATTATACTTGATTCAAATATAGACCTAATTATCAAAAGTGTATAACAGGAGAAGGTTTACCAATTGTAAATAATCCTAAAGAAAGAGGAGATTTATTGATTGATTTTAATATTGAATTTCCTGTTTATATGACAGTTGAAAGTAAAAATTATATAAAAAAGGCTTTCAAGATTTCAAGAGATACTGATTCAACAGAGGACACCGAGTATATTCATCGATTTTTACTTGCTGATAAAATACGAAGAAATGTCGATGATGACGTTCCTTTACAAAGAAGCCCCGACAATGAACTAAATAAATTAGTTTGTTAATTACGAAAAAAAAATTGATAAATCTTTGATAATCACATTATTAAACTCTTAAACCATAATTTTAAACGATCTTTGATAAATTACAGGTATTTATTTTAAATATTACGTTCTTTAAAAAATCATTTTTATTTATTTTCATTAAATCCCATTTTGATAAAAAAATATTTTAAATCCTGTTTAAGATTATTCATACAAGCTGCAGTGTACGACTGGTTGCAGTTGGTTACTCAAAATGTTTATTTCTTTAAATAACAATTAATCATATTTAAAAAATAAAATTTTTCATAATCCTTATTTCTATTCTGAAGATATTCTTAAAGTTTGATTACAGTTTATTTCATTTTTTTCAAAGAGTTATTATAAAAATTTAATTTCAAATTGTTCGAATTTCCCGCCTTTTTTAAAATTAAATGTCCCGGTAAAGTAGATCGTGCATTATCGACAGTGTTTTTATTGAGACTGTTTTATCAATTGAGAGATAAAGATAAACTTATCTAATAGTAAATAATTATCTGTCATCTGAAGAAACAATACCTCATGAAATCATATGACTTCACCGCACGTGACTTTATTTACCATTTATTTACAGTCATGTTACAACTGAATATATACGATGGAGTTTTATAAGTGAGTGATAGTGAGTAAATGTGAGTTCAACTGGGAATGCAAATACTTTTCCCCGTTTTTATTGACTTATAATGTCTTTTATCACTAAACTGTTCTCGTCGAAAAACGATTTCACCAAACAGAATGCTACTGAAAGTAATACGCCATTAAATATTGAAATTCAGACGAACGAGAGGTAAGAATTAACCCGGATCAGAACCATATTCTGTTTTTTTTAAATGCTTTAAATAAATGCATCTTATGTACTCTTTTTTCGATTCTAACCTTTCACTCGATTAAATGCATAAACTTTAACATATTTTCCCTAATTATGTTCGCATTTATTTTTCTTATACAATGTAAAACATAAATTGATAAATAATTTATCAAGAAAAACTTCAATATGTGAAATAAATATCTATGTTGTATACATATGTATATTGCCAAAGCAAAGAAAGTAGTAGGAGGGGACGCCATTCATCAATGCAATTCCTGGCAAATCTAACCTAACGTCGTAAAACCTGTTGATAATCAACGAAACGGTTAAAATAAAAATGCCATTCTAATTCAAATAAATTCAATGAACATTCTTTTCTTTTAATAGAAGGTTTAGAACTGTTTTTAAAATCCAACTTTAAAAAATAATCTAAATAATTTCTCTATATGTAAAATTTTTACTCGTTGCAGCTTCTGATTTTGTAATTTAGGCACTTTTTATCAATAAAAAAATAATAATTAATGAGGTGGTTGGCTCAAAACAAGTAATTAAAGCAATAAAGATTGTAACAATCTATTTTAAGAGTATCAAAAATTTATAACTACTTAACAAACTACCTGTTTTGACAATCAAAGATTTTGTTTTGTTTTTAGAAATTTAAAAGCGTTTTTGTAATTATTGTAAATTTGTGTAATTTAAATAATTATAAAAACAAAATATACAAGTTAAATAATTGGAAAATATTAATTTACAGGAAATCTTTGCACTTTGGAACGGACCAAGTACGAATATTATTATTCCGAGAGTGTGAATGGCGTGGAAGAAAATTGCTTTTTGATTCTTTAGCAGTGGAAAAATCTCAACCAAAAAATTCTTCGTTTTGTTCTTTATTCAAAAGTGACAAAGAGAAAAAATGCAAACCACCAGCAGAAATAATAAATGGCATTGGCGAGGTATTTTTTTCACTTTATAAACATTAATTAACATTAATTTTTGTTTCTAATTATAAATCTTTTGTTTTTATATTAGCAAAAGAAATTAGCATACGAGGATGTGAATTTATTAAGCGAGATGGTTTTCGGCACTGTGGCCATGACTTACAGAGGACCGTCTTTTAAGGTAAAATTCGATTTTCTAAGGCATTTTTTAATTAAAAAAGCGTAAAAAATTAAATTAACAAATTTCTAATATGATTCGCTTAGATTCATGCAATAAATTCTCCGCCATGTATTATGAGTACCAAAGTCTTCCCAGCATCCGAGCACAGTGTGTGTAGAAAAAGGTAATAGAAAAATTAATTTCAATCATTTAGTATATAGAAAATGTAATTAGTAAGTTACTAATAGTTTAACTAATTAAACTTTGATTTTCTTCCAGTGAAAAACAATCAGACGAACGTATTGCATATAATCCTGAATCTAACTCGAGTAGTGGAAGTGTAAGAACACAAGGTATATGAAATCTTCTAAGATGATAATCATTTCTTTTTATTTAATTTTGATGATCAGACCATGTAAAATAATTGTTTTTTCTATAGATTCACGACCCAGTTCTGGAAATTTATCAGCAAACAGTCTCAGTCCAAATGTTAGAAAGAGTTCAACGTGTTCTAGTACCGGAAGTGGTTGGGATATAGATATTTCTCTTCCTCATGGTAGTAAGTTCATTGAAAATTAAAAACTCTCGATTAATATACATTATTACTGATTTTGAAATAATAATTTCAATTTTTGTTTGCAGGTTCACAGTCATCCGAAAGTAATTTTTCAAGTAAAGGCAATAGTCTAACTAGCCTTCGAAGAAGATGGATTCGAGCCATTTCGACATCCTTAAGTCCAACTGAATCTGACTATTTGTTTACGCACTACAATGAAAATTCTAATGAACAGGAGAAAAATGTTCGCCGACACAAAACGAGGCTTGGTTTAGCCTTGTTGATAAGACTCACACGAGGACATGAACAGTAATACTTTACAATTAATTAAAAATGAAATTTCTGATAAAATATTGATAAGAAATTATTTCTTAAAAGTATAAATAAGTTTAAATATTTTTCCAACATTATCTCATTTTTTTTCAAATTTATAGGGAAATGGAATCTAAATTGTTGGAACATGCGGCTTTTCTCGAAGGAATGTTGAATCGATTACGTCTATCATGTGCTGGCTCAAATAAAGGTCAGAACAATGACAGAGGAAATGAACTGACAATACGTCTACAAAGAGCATCATCTTGTTGCACAATTTGGTTATTACGCTTTCTTATGAATTCCTCTGACTCAACAACACCTTTACTGTGGCACGATACTATGCTGAATACGACATTCCCGAAAGAAGAAAGAATCAACATAATACACAATGGTCTCAAAGAAATGTGCAGATTACTCGACAATTTCGACACGAAATCAACTAAGTTGTAAGCAACAACAAAAATAACATTACTAAGCATTATTTCATACTTTTAAAATAATTTCATAATTTTTATTATGAAATAGTATATATAATATACATCAAAAATATAAATTGCAATTTTCTTGCATATATTTACTTAAAAATGCTTTTTAGCTTCTTAAGCACGTTATTGACTGCCGTTTTAACACATCATCTCGGTTGGGTTCATACAGTTTCATCTGGATTTAATCGAGAAACGGTAAATAATTATTAAACATTTAGTTACGGTTTTCTTATATATAAATAAATTACAATTTCTTTAAATTTCAAAACTGTTTAAAAACTTGAATTAAATGTATATTTTTAATAGGTGGAAAAATTACGAAAGCAGTTTCCCTGCAATCCCTTGTGGGCCCAACTTGGAGACTTATACGGTGCCTTAGGGAATCCAGTAAAAGTCGTTCACACTGTAATCGCTGGAGATTCTGACAAAGTCGACACTATTAATTCTATACTAATATTTTTGACCTATTTCATTCGCAGTGGAATTGTCAAAAAGGAATACGAACGTAGGTGTAAATCACATCAAGACGTTCAAGAGGCTATAGTTTTGTTGGAACAATTAAACAGGAATCGTCCCTCATTATCGAAACCGTCTATTCCAAATAATTCTAGAGTACGAAAAATTTCAAAAAGAAGGGTCGAATTAAAAAAGTCTGATTTAGATGAAGGCAAAATTTACGAGAGTAGTCAAGTAGAACTCTCCGAATCCGTCGCAACAAAATTGAAAAGAAGTAACACTTTACTCAAGAATCTTGATTCTTTAAATGGAATTCATTCTGAACTCGAATTCGAATCGCATTGGAAAGATGAAAGTGAAATGAAAAGTAACACTACAGCGAGTAAAGTAAAAATCATTGTTAGTGAAACTTCTCCTCACGAAATTCGAAAAGATCAAAGTATGTATCGAGAAAGTGCTTTACAGGAGTTAGAAAAGAAATTCAACGATGAAGTGGACGATGCTTTCATGGAAGCAAAACTTGATACACTTACATGGGATCGTTTAAATGAAATGAGAAAACTAAGTTCCGATGATTCGGAAGATTCCTACTCCCTTCCGTTAAATATTGATTTTTCAAGCCAAAGACAAGAAACCCAAGTATTTTTTACATTGGGTGATGAAGAGAAACCCCTAAAATCTCGATTGCGTCCCCGTTGTAATTGTCAATGTGCCTTTACATTCACAAAAGTGCCAAGTACTTCAGCCGATCTTCCAGAAGGTGTTCTTCGTAAAATTATCCAAAGAAATTTTCCCGAGTCTTCGAAGAACATGCAACTTTCACTCGAAGCTGCTTCTAATGGTTCACTGAGTTGTCTTAAATGTCGAAGGAGAAATAAAGCCACAAAGCAAAATTACGAAAACGATAAATTACATCTTGAAACACCAACAAATGCTACCGATGTACTTCGCTCCTGTGCAAATTCAGGTTCAAATGAGGGAATGTTCGCTCTACCCGATTTAAATAGTTTCGAAGCTTTAATGGAAGCAAATAATGTTATTGAATTACCAATGCCGCGCTCAAATCAAATTCCAATAAAGAAAAGAATTACAGAAAATGTAGGATTTACGAGTTCATTGATGAGCAGAAGAGTCGTACTCAATGACAAAAAGAAATCACTTCCCGAGATTTGTGACTCGGGATACACCTGGGGATTGGTGATGCAAGGAATGATAAAGAAAAAGAAATCTCGGAGAAAATACAAAGATGAGAAGGATGAGAGTGAAGATCAAGTGAAGAATTGGTGGCAACCCATGAGAGAAGAAATTGAAATTAATGCCCGATTCCCTTCAGTCGATCAACCAGTGGCTGAATCTCTCTGCATTTTAGCTGATCTCGATACCTGGCAAGTTGGACTTTTATCCAATAATTCGCTTGCACACAATCCACCATTACCAATCGGAATGTCGCGACTCGTCGCCAATATGTTGGAAGGTTTCGCCTATATTTGGAAAAAATACCATTCTGCAGAAGATGTAAGTTTAATAATTCTTAAAATTTTAATTAATTTATTATTCAATCAAAGATGTTAATTGAAATAAAATAAATTAAATTTTTAATAGAATTAAATTAAATTTTTTTTGCAGTGTATTCAACTTTTGGAAAGTAGACTGCGAGAGATGTGGCTACGAAGCGAAACATTGGCCGAAATGTTGCTAACTGTCGATCCATATGACATAAACGTAAATAATCTAACAAATTCTTTGGATATGGATGCTGCCGACTTGCCATTATTGCTCGCTGTAGCGACAACACATTCTCCACAAATTACGCAAAAATTCGGCCTTACTTTAGCTTAAATACCAAAAGCGTTCGATTACTACCACTTTTTAATGTCTTATTAATAATCTCAAAAGAATCATCAAAATTTACATTGTCGTCAAAAAGCATTTTTGTTCTTTTCTTTCGTTTCTTATTTTAGTGTCGTGTGTTCTAAATTACGATTTATTTTTGTGAATGGAATGACAAAACAAAAGTGGTAGTTGTATTTATTATTTCTACGTCATTATTTATTTATAACTGTAATATCGGAAACGTGTAAATGTGAACGTTATTGTCCTTTATTTCAGTTAAGTCATTTGCAATACTAAACTATTTATAGCTCTCGGTGACTAAAGTTTAATACTCGGTTAATGTAATTTTTGACAAGTTACATTTTTTTTTTAATAATTGTAGTGCATGATGAAAACTTAAAAATTGATAAAAATTTGTTGTTTATTGTTAATTTATTCTTTTCGAGAACCATTAAGGGTTCATTAAAATATTCTAAATTATTCGAAATTGCATGTTTAAGTGTATATTTTTACGTTTATGTACATATATGTATTATAAGTCTTCAGAATGAAGAATATTTGTTCACACAAAGTGTAATTGTATGTGAGGGTTCATTGTAAAGAATATTGTGTTTTTTTTACATATCATTCGAAAAAAATGTTATAAACTATTTTCAAAACGATTAATAAACATTTTTCTACAGATATTTCAATTATTTTTTTTTATTTATTTTGTATTTATAATTTTAACACAATTTTTAAAATAATTTATAGTTTAATTTCGAATTATTAATTAATATTATTAAAATCAATTTTATATTTGGCAAATTTAACTTTAAACTTTCAATTGTTTACTGTTTTAGCTACCGGTTTTCTGTCACTTGGTATATTTGTCAAAATTTTTAAATTTATTTTTAAATATAATTTCTTTTCAGTTTTATTTTTTTTTTTTCAAAATCATGCAGATTTGTCCAGCAGAATCGTGAGTAAACTATTTTCATTTAAATAATAAATTATCTGTGAAGGTTAATATTTACTGTCATGCCGATTTACATTAAAAATTGTTTTAAACATCTTGTATAGGTAATTTAATATAAAACATAATAATTAATATTTTTTTCCTATCAGTCATAAGCGTGAGAGGCCTGTGTCGATTATAGAAGCAAAAAATAAAATACGGGTATGAATATATAAATTCTTAAATATTCGCAATTATATTCATATTGATTGAAATAATTTTTGTAACTTCAAATATTACATTTTTACAGTTGGGTCACGAATCTGGTTGTAATTGTTGTTGCTGCTGTCCTCCACAGCCAAAATGTACAGTAAGTAGAATCATTTTAATCGCATAAATTAAATCAATGATAACTATTCTATTTCTTTTTTTATAGAAATACATTCAACCGGAAGTCGAAAAATCCTTTGCTCCAGTCAGGGTGAGATTTATTTTTAATTATAACGAATTTAATAATTGAGTACTTTTTAAACAAACTAAGCAAAACAAATATATTTTTTTAGTACTATTGGAGACCAAACACTGCAATGGAAGACAATACAACCTACAAATTATCATTTTGGGAAGGTCCTGCTTCTCGAGTAGAACCTTATAGTCCTGAAGATTCTTTAACAATCGGAGATGGTCCATTGTCTGACGAAACAACTCACAAGGTAAATAATATTAAACAAACTGAAGATGATTTCTCAGATTTCCAAACAAATATGAATATTTATTTAATTTCCTAATTATTTTCAATAATTTTACAGTTGAGCTATCTTGGAAATTGGTGCGTTCGACCGGAACCCAAAATTATGCCATGTGACAAAGAATTATTTAAGAGAGGACCAATACAAAATGTGACTACTCAAAAGCACGATTTCACCTGGAAATCGTTGCCAAAAATTCCGCCAATAAAAGAAAGAAACAATTTGTATTCTCCTTGTGTGTCAATGTCAGGTAAAGAAAATTAAATCACAATCACTTAAATGAATTAAAAAAATAATATAAATAATAATAAAAATTTTGTAGACGACACAACATACAAATTAAGTTACTTTCCTTCAACTTGTCACGAATCTGTTCCATCATTCAAACCAATTTCAAAATATGAAAAATCTGATGTACCAGTGGAAGGTTGCACCACCTACAAATTAAGTTACTGGCCCAATCAAGTGCCAGTGAAGGTAATTAAGTTTCAAAAATAATTTTTGAAAATTAACATTAAAATGTGAATTTTGAATCAGGTTCAAAATTTCTATTTTATGAAATGAATATAATTTTATAGGAAGAACAACCATGGAATTTAAAAAGACAATATCATCCACCAGTAACGCCTTTGGATGATTGTACAACATACAAATTGAGTTATTGGCCGAATTGTGAAAAACCTAGAAAACCATTTACAATGAAGAATGCAAAAAATTTATTTAATGCCTCCTGTTGTTTTGACGACAACACAACTTACAAATTAAGTTTCTTCGGATGCGGTGGAGACAAAGCGGATCTGATAAAGCAACCGGAAAACATCATTTTCTCACGTTGCCCACTCTCCCTTGACACCACAAACAGAGTATATATTCTTAAATTTTATCTCTGCTATATTAAATTTTGCAATACTAATTTACATAATATTCTATTTACGAATTTTCTCAATTAAAATTTTTTTTTTAAATTTTTTTAATACTGCTATTAAATAATATTTAGAAATATTCTTATTAAATTAAAACTGTTTCTAACAGAATTTCGTTATTTTTTTCCATTTAGTTAAGCTACTTAGGGAATTGGTGCGTCAAACCGGAAGCACCAGTTGTGCCATGTCGACGAGATTTGCTTGGTAAAGGACCATTGCAGGACGTAACGACACAAAAACACGATTACACGTGGAAATGTAATGCTCCTGGCTTTGGTTTTCGACCCGAGGACAATCTCACGTTTTCACCACTACCACTCGAATGTAAGTGTGTGCAATGAATAAAAATGTCGAGGATTACCAGTAAGATAAATATATGATTTACATGCATATATAGAAGAAGCAAATTGAGATTGTTTTTCTCCTTCGCTCACGATTTCCCGCAATCGCGCAATTAAAATAACTTTTTACTATTATAGCCATTTCGCGGCTAAAAGATCATTGCCTCCGGATTACTCACTTTTACATTGCTCAGATTTTTATACACTCTTTAATACTCCGATCATTAACCCACATAGAAGATATGTAATTCGAAAATTTTATTATTAAGATAAATGACTCTCTTGGGTAATCCTTGTTGTAAATATTGTCCAGATAAAGAAGATAATATGTAATTTTTTTTGCAAATGTTAAAAATGCAGAAAGCCTTCTCATATTTACAAATTGATAAATTCATTTTAATGAGCAATAATAAATTTAAATTTTTAAAAATTCAAAAAAGAAAATTATGAAAATTAAGTAAATTTTAAAAAGCAAAGAGATATTAACAACATATCTATGATATATTTAAATAAATTCCCACAGAATTCGTCTTTACGCAATTGTTGCGAAAATACTTGCGCTCCCACATGACATTGTTTATCACGGTGCATTCAAGTTTTGCCTAATTATTCATCGCGCATCAATCCTTTTCTCTTTCAAAATATAAAAGTGAGAATTCATCCTTCTTGACAACAAATATGAATTAATCATTTCCTTTCCTTTGTAGAAATTTTTCTTTGATCTTTTTTTCTATATGGCATTTAATTTTTTATCAATAGTCGCGATCAACGCGATATTGCAATAATGCTTCTTGGAAATTTTCATTCAGTGGGTGTTTAATTTGTCTCTTAATAGATACATATTACATAGAAAATAATTTTTTTTATGAATTTTCATGAGTTACTTTAATAATTTATTTTGTTTATCGCAGGTTGCACAACAAACAGACTGTCATATATACCGAATAATTTCAATTCTTTGGAATCGAATGTGTCTTTTAAACCTATACAAACATATCAACCGAGTGATGTACCATTCAGTGCTGAGACGACAATGCGTCTCAGTTATCAACCATTAGAACCTGCTGACAAAGTGGATATGCCGTGGTCTGGTAAAAATTCTTATCAAAAACCAACGACACCTTTAGAAGAAAATACAACGTATAATTTAAGGTACAAAAGCAAAATTAATGCTAATTCGTAATATTTCTCATCGAATCCAAGAAGAATAAAAAGTTAGACAAAATTTTCTACATTGTAAATTAAGAATTTATCTGAACTTTAAATGACAATTATTTAAAAATTTTATTTTTTATATTACAGCTACATTCCACCTGGAAAATTTGTCCCTCTATCTCCTTCTTCACCTTCATGCCCTCAACAAAATTCTTGTGAAAGTTAGTGTAAATATTAGATATATTAATTAAAATATATCCAAAACTATATCTATATTAATTTTTTTACAATTAAATTATTTTACAGTTCCAATTACACGATCATGTTTTCCGTCCACCTGCTGTCCTTGCATTGGTAAGTTATTTATAATTACAAAATTTTATATTTTTATGAGACATTAAAATTTATTTTTAATTAAATTTTTGCTAATTTATTTAAAAATAAGAAAAACGAAATTTTTAAACTTTAAAAAGTCTTTTTTCTCTAGCTTTATGATTAATTATTATTGAAATTAAAATTTATTTTTCAGCTTGTGGATCGAATTAAAAATCATGAAATCAGATGCTTCGAAGAAAAAAGAAACGTGAATAATCTATTGTATATATTGTAAAAATTAAAGAAATAAATTCTATTTTTTATGAAACATTTAATGTAATTTTTTTCTATCTTAAATTAATTGAAATTAATAATTTCAATCAATCTAGGATGAACGTATAGTATATTTATAAGAATCGAATGAGAATCTCTTGCTATTTCTTATTGTTCGTTTGAAATGTGATATGGTAATATTAAGTCCTTGTGTCATTTGAACAAGTTTCCTGTCGAGTCGTGAGATTATTTAATAAAATTTTTTTATATTATTTCATGAATAAAACTTTTCATCTTTAAAAAAAATGCAATTCATTTTCAAAACTTTTTAAACATTTTTTTAAAAGATATTTTTCTAAATAGAAAAATTCCTAAATTATGTATTACTAAAACGTATTTGATTTATTTTTTTAAATTTATAAATTTACAAAATTTATTAATTTATATATAAATAAATATAATTTTTTGTAAATTTCAAAATATTCGACAAGAATAAATAAATTTGTCGTGCACAATTATATATTTTTAAAGAAGTTGGTAATAAAATACGCATATTTTAAAAGACTAGAATAATATAATAAATATAAATACGGTATGAAAGTAAATAATACATGGCATAGGTAGTAAAATAAAAGTATATAATGAACCGGAATGTTAGAGGTATATCAAATGGAAATTCTGCTGAGTATAAAAGTAAATTTCTAAAGGTGAACTTATCCTTACTTTCAAAAAGGATCGATTCACAGGTATATGAAAGGCTGTAAGGGCTACTAAATCATCCCAAAATGTAATAACTCTAATGATTTTACCGAAAGTACGTCATACTTTTATTTCACTATTGTTCTATTCTTGAAACCCATTAAGGATATTGAAAACTGCCCATCCAAAACGTATTTCATACTAAAGTAAATATTAACTATGCAAAGGGGAAAAAAATAATTAACCACTAAAAATCGAAATTTATAAATTTACGAGAAGATAAAATTTAATTAATAACATACTGAATATTAGTATTGCAAAATACTGTAAGAAGAAACTAACCTCAAAACTCGTGGTCACGCATTTTGCCCTTTTTCAAATGCTTCTTAAAACTCCAAGTGTTAAAAAAATCAAGAACTACTTAGAAGAATTAAATACTGATAAAATAAACTTTGTACATTGTTTAAAAATTATTTATATTAATCCATAAAACATTATTTTGTTTAAATCACTTAAACGATTTAAATTTTAAAAAGGCTGCGCACGCACTGAAACTTGAAACGTCAGGAATGTAGCATAACAATCAGGGCCCTTTTACTTAAAATTTTAATTAACTATCGTGTTATTAATTATTAAAAAATAAGTAGATATAAAAAAATTATCAAAAAATAATAACACAATTTTTTCCGTTAAAAATAAATATAAAATATTATCAATTTTACGTTAATAAACTTTTAATATAAAATGGAGCAAATGGTGCTGTACTCTACATGCCTGAAGTTTGAAGTGTTCGAGGTTGACGCAGGTTAGGTTAGTTCTATTCCTGCAGTTGTTCCAAACGCATCAAACGTACAGAAGCTTGACCACCGGTTGTAACGGTAAGTTTTTTGGAATTCTCTTGAAAGTAGCATCCTGTGTCATTAAAGTTATAAAATATAATATTATTGTATAATGTTAAAGCATCTAACTGTTTATTAAGTGTAGGATATATTCGTTATTCGTTCTCAAGCCGTTTATCTCTAAAATTGACATTTTGTAGGTTAGGTTTAAAATCGTTAACTAAAATTGCAACATTTATTCGTTTTCACGGTTAAAATATATAATATTTCGCTTTGCTCGATCAAATCCAATAATCCCTTAACTAAATTTCATAAATATTTAACTTTTTTACTTGTATTTGGTGAAAAATATGTGAGTTCTTTATATTTGCTAGGAAAAGTGTAAACAAGAAACCATAAAAGAGTCGAATTATCAGAAAATGGCGAGATTTCAGTGTAGTACGTGGAATTTCTTCACTTTTGCCGAGAATTTATTTTTTACAATTTTTCAGTGAAAAAACGTATTTATAGATATAGAAACATTGTCTGATTTAGGAAATTTCTTCTTTTTCGATCACTAGCCTAAGCGTCGCGTCGTTTATTAGGCATTGTACCTGAAATATGTGATTATATCAAAGTTTGTTTTTTTTCTTTTAAAGCATTTACGTCACAAAGAACACTTCAAATTTTTAACAAAATGCCGAAATCAGCAACTGAAAAAAGGAGGGGCGTTGGCAAAAAACGCGTTAAGGACCCAAACGCGCCAAAACGACCATTGTAAGTATCTCCAGATGTATCAATAAATCTCTTTCACTATGTAGAAAAAAATTTCTCTTTGTTGCGCATATCTTTCATTATTGTACAATTTTTTTTTTCAATATATTTTGTTTTAATTTTTATTTATAATTTAGTAATTATTATTATGGAATGCTGTTAAGGCTTGTAGTGAATATGCAACCCGTCATACTTATTTCTATAGGAAAAGCGTTGTCTGTTGTGTAGATTGCATACTTCCGGTTGGTTTATGGCGGGAAAGATTTTGTTAGTCGGGTAGTATTCATTCAACACAAAAAAAACTTTGCTTTCTTATATTTTCCATCTTTTTTTTCGATTTTTTTTTTTTTTTAATTCTCATGTAGTTTTCTTTCATTTTAATTAGTTTTATTAGTGAATTATTCCAATAAAAAATTTAATTTAACTAATAAATTAATAATAATTAATAATTTATTTATTTATTAATAATTAATTTTTCACTAACTGTTATAATACGTTTTAATATGAAATTAATATTGACCTAAATATTTTTAATATCTAATTTATAATAATTAAATTATAAATGAAAATTTTATTTAATTAAATTTTTCTTTTTTAATCAAATAGAAAATTTTTTTTTAAATATAATAAAGATTTTGGAAAAAAATTAGTTATTTTTAATGAATAATTCATAAAATATGAAATATAATTTTTTTATCTTCACTATAATTGTAATATATATTCGATTAATTTTAAATTCAAATCGATTTTATTTTTAACTAAATTAAATTTTTTGTCTTCTGCATACAAGTCTCAATTTTTTATCTTTTTTTTTTAATTTTAATTTTGTATATTGTATTTAAATTCTTTTATTTACATAAAATGTGAATAAACACATTAATGAAGGCGTTTAGTATTTATTTTCTAAATTATTTATTTTTATAAATTTCTAAAACAAAATCTTTTTTTAAAGGTCGGCATTCTTTTGGTTCTGCAAAGATGAACGTGCAGAAGTAAAATCAAAGAATCCTTCATATACAGTAGGAGATATTGCAAAAGCCTTAGGCAAAAAATGGGCAGATTGCACTGCTGAAGATAAAGCCAAATACGCTGAGATGGCAGAACAAGATAAAGATCGATACGACAAGGTAAATTTTTACGCTTGAGATGATAATAATGAAACATTTTCTTATCCTTTTCCGATAAATATATGGTGAATTAACAAAAAAAAAATTTTTTTCTTTTTTTCCAGGAAATGTTTAACTACAGAAAAGGGCAGGAGGGTTCAGAAAATGAAGGAGACTAAATAAGGATAACTGAGGATGGCAAACGCGCGTCAAAATCTCTTCTATCACTCCATGTTTTAGATCCCGAAGCACACCTCATCAACTGTACATACCATTTGTCTTATTGTTAGCGTAAACGCACTTGCAGTTACATCACTAGTTCGAGTAACGAAGTAACTAACCATAACTTACCGTTCATTTACAGTACAGTAACTAAGTAAAATAACTATTACTTTTAAAAAAGCTATTGTGTGTATGAGTGAATTGTGAGGCACGACTAGCATGAATGGATTTTGTATTTTAACCTATTAATAGTAAAAAAAAAAAGAATAATGTAAAATTGAGTAGAATAAGGGATTCCTTGTACAGTTTGTTTGCCCAGATATTATAATTAGGGCATTGGTTTGCTTCGAGCGATTTTTATTCGGTGCGGATATCGCAACCGCGTACCTGATGTAAGTATTAGTCTATTAGGAAAATGTCTGGCGCTGCGTTTCTCCTTCGTTATTCTGTTCTATTCTTTCCATTGTAAGGCCTTGATCTCGAATCTTTAGGCTTGAGATGGTACGTTTGATTTAGCTCAGTATATATTTTTTAATTATCCTTTTTGCGATTTTAAGTGACTGGCTTGAAGTAAATTCAAATTGTAATTAGGAAAAAAATAATAATTAACAACAAATCTCGAAATTTTTATGTTTATGAGATTTTGCGTATATGACTATAATGGTAATTTTCGTGATTTTCATTTTCATTCATTGGAAAATAATAATTGTAAAATCGCGATTTTCAAGTCAATGAAAGGATTGTTAAGCAAATTTTTGAAAATTTTACTTCGGGGATAAATGAATTTGTGTTTATAGAATTAACTCCTCGCCATTCTCTGTCTCTTTATTAGTAGTTTTTTTGTCCAATAAAAGGTAACTTATCTGTATAACAAAATTAAAGGATTTTTTGTTTATTTGACGTTTCCAAATTCTTTTTTTAATCATGAATTTATTTCTTAAAAAAAGATTTTTCTTAAGAAAAATGAGAAATCTTGAGAAGAAATAATATCGACCTTGCTTTTATTTCGGAATTTTTTTTTAAAGAAATTGAAACCGCACAGAAAATAGGATAATTGATGTATAATTATGGCTGAATTTTTGAGAAAAATAAGTAGGTCAGATGGTTTTTTTGTCGTTGGTCATTGCATTTTGGGATCATTCAACGTTACGCAAAGAAACTGGTTGAGCAATGATCGAAAAGTGCAACAGAAGAGCGGTCCATGTTTGAAAAACGCCTACACAAGAGAATCATCTTTGTAACTGAGGGCATAACGAAAGTGTCAGCAGATCAAACTCCTTGACTTCCATTCCTCTCGCGATTGTGAATTTACCTGATGGCTTCTAGATTCCACGAATGTTTGCGGAGGCCGTGTGAAAGTAATTGCAGCTTCCTCACATTTCTTCTTTAAACATATTATGAAATTTAATTAGATTCAACTTGATTAAGGTCACTGATCTTTTTGTTTTGTTGATTTTAAACGGGCCTTTATATTTTTATTCTATTCCTATTCAGAAAAATTGTTATACGAGATTTGATTGTTTTCCGAAGAACATGTTGAAAATTCTAGGCGAGTGACGTAAAAAATTACAGACTTAATATAATTATCGGAAAGTAGAGGAGTTCCAAGTTGCTGACACGATAGAAGTATATTGAAGAAATCGAACTTGAAAGGTCATGCGTTCAAAAATAATGTCGGTAATCAATGAAATTCGAGCGCGGAAGAAAACGAAATTTTACATCATCCAGGTCTCACGACCGCGTGCCTGACCTTTCTTTGCAAGAACAAGAAAGTTCGCCAATGTTTCTTATCTCATTTTGCCTTCTAAACCCGATTATAAAATCATTTCTTGTATTTATAAGATCAACAATTCATAAAATTTTCGAATATGCGCCATAGAGAAAATTTTTCAATAACAAATCTGCAGAATCCAAACCGAAACGAATATTTCAATTTCTTGCAACGAATCCAAAAATTCAATTGCATTGAGGTGGAAAATTTTTTAAAACGAATAATCAATGAAGCAATGAAAAGAGAATTTCCAGTCAATTCATAATCACACATGAGATTTTTCTATTAGGTGTATTAAATTATTTCGAAAGATGTACTTCAAAATTACTTGGAAAAATTTATATTCGAAATTGTTTTCTAATAATTTTAGGTCCAGTGTGTGTTTGTGTAATATGTGTGAAAGATTGTAAAAAAAGTTGGGTAAATTGGATCTGTTATTGGATTGGGTGGCACGAGTAGAGGGAAAGGTATAATTTGAACTCTCTAAACAAAATCAGAGTCAATATGATGATCGATGCTACCAACGGCAACCAAGGAAGATGTGTAATGATGTTCCTTTATGAAAGAGCACACGCACACGTGTAATCCATATAAAACAGCGTTCATAATTCAAGAATAGTTGAGAAGGGGTAAAGTGAGAGTCAGTATAAAAGGCCAATTCTTTCCTTTACCTAGAACACAGTCCATCGTAAACTCATCTCTTCGTTCTGCGTTTTGCATCTATACATTTTTTACAGTACCGGTACTGTATTTTTTTTAGTGTTGAGACTTTGTTTCATTTAAGGATACAGAATGAGGGCTATGGTAAGTAAAATCTATTTTCATTTTTCATCCCTATAAAATGAAAAAAAAATTTTTTCCTTCAAAATCGTAAACCTCCCCAAAAACCTTATCAATCAATTTATTGCCTTTTTGCTGTACAAATAATTGAAATTTAATCAAATAAAAAATTTTAATTTAAATTTTAATTTAAACCTAAGAGTTAAAATAAATAATTACTATTATTAATAAAAAAAAAATTGGTTGAAAATTGTTTCTATTTTAACTCTAATTATTAATTATTCTTAACGAGTATATGAGTTTTCAATTATTAAAAAATTTTTTTTATTTTATTTCAATTTTGTTTAATTTAAATTTAATATATAATTTTTAATTTAAATTTATTTCGTTTATTTTAATATTAAAAGAAATTCATTAGAACAATTTTTGTTAAATTAGTAAAGTAATAGTTGTTTCCGCTTTTTTTTAAAAAAAATTTTAATTAGTGATTTTATTAAATGGAAATATTGTATTCGAATTAAAAACAAATTCTATTTAATTTTAAATATTGTAAATTTCCGAATTGTAATTAAAGAGGTTGAAAAATTTTCAATAAACTAATTATTTGTAATATAAATTAATTTTCTACCAGAAAAAATTTATATAATTTTAAATAAACAATTGATCATTTTAATATATATAAATTTAAAAAGTTGTTAAATTTTAAAAATAAATTGAAAAAAATTTACTACGGTGTATGTTTATGTTAGTGTGTGTTAAATATTGTCCCATATTCACTTTTTACATATCACTCCTTTCTTCACTTTCTTTGATAGTGGGTGGAGATAAAGATTCAATCTATTGTAATGTTAATATTCAACTTTGTCATTGAATGTGAAGTAAATTAAACACAATGCGTGTTGATATTACATTCATAAAAAATATAGTTAAATCTCACTAAAGATAATTAAAAAAAAAGAAAAAAAAATTTTTTACGTTAAATAATTAACTCCTAAGAGTAAATTAATGTTATTAGGAGTGATTTTGTTAACTTACATTACCTAAATATATTCTTTTGGTCCAAAATTTTTAACGCAAATTGAAAACAAAATATTTGTATGTATACACTCGAACCTAATTAAGTGAGATATCAAAGGACGACTACTAATCACCCTAATCGTTTATAAAACGTATAAGAAGGTTTCCGAGAGAAATATTTTTTGTGACTTTATAATCCAGGTCCCATTTATCCAGGTCTTACTGTAATTATAGTTAATAATGGCATTTATTATTTAAATTTATTTATTATTTACAAAATTTAAACAATAGTCGAAAATAATTCGAACAATTCGTCGAAAACTATCAGACATTGATTTATGATTCTAGAAATAAATTTTCCTTATACGAAAGAAAAATTCATGATTCAAGTACAAAGATGACAATCAATCGATTGTGTTTCAATCAAGCATTATCTTTTGGCATTTATCTCTATGTCACAAGATTTTCGTGTCAAAAACTATAGAAATTCTTCACTTTGATTATTGATATTTACATTTGTAAATAGTAAAAGTGCGTTAGGGACATGTTTTGTATAATGGAAATCTGCTGATATCATTATAACGTGCAAGCAGATGAGATGAGATCAGAAACGGGTGGAATGAGATGGGTTGGGATTGGGATGGGATGTATATGGAATGAGGGAGGGTGGGTTACCGGGTCAGGAGTTAAATGACCCAAGTTGGCATTTAGTTTTCACTTTCACCCAGGCCAAAGGAACGCCAAACCGAACCAGGAAGTTGGTCCATCTCAGCCTCCCCAGATTACACAATCATTATACTTTTATTTTCACTAATCCGTCAATCGTCCGATGACTAGACGCTATCCGATCTGATTTTGCAATCTGGTGCCTTATATATTCCGTTTATTACCGACAAGATGAAAAATTACATTCGACCCTTCGACATTTTCTTTTGCTTCTCATTTATTTAAATCTCATTGCATAAAACGAATTCAGAACAGTTCATTTCGTATATAGTTCGATAAGGAGCAAAAATGAAGCTCACAAATAGAAAATGAATCCAAGAGAAAAAAAACTACCAATTAATAATAGTTTCAATAGTGATAATTTAAATTACCTATATTTTAAATTACTGATAACTTTAGATTATAGTTTGAAATAATTAAAAACTAAATAAAATAATACCTTGATATAAAAAAATTGTACATTTCCTATCATGTTTAAACCAGAACAAAAAACAGTAACAATCATATATATTATTATAATCATCGTATGTTATATAAATTACGTTTTTGCTAAACAATCTTATTGGAAAGTTTATGTTTTCTCATTAACTTTTCTCTCTCATTATGTAAACCAATAATATGTAAAGAAAATATCCTTTTTACTTTTAACGATGTTTACTCAAAAATTTGATTATTATTAACTTCAAGAATGAATAATATATCGTCAAGTGCCTAATGCTTGACGTTATGTATGACTATTTTATACCTTTATGAATATACCTGCAGTTTATGATATACACGTTTATGTAAAATGATGAAAAATATTACATAAAATATATGCAATATATTGGAGACATCTCAAAAAGAAAGTTTTTTACTTCTCGAAACAGTTTTTGATAATTTAATATATTCATTAGGACGATTCCACGTGAGAATTACACATGACATTTTAATTTCTATGTATAAAACATTTTTTTTTATTTTTATTGAAAAAAAAGACTACGTATTTTTTTGTTTTTTTGTGGACAAAATTTTTTGAATTATGAATTTTTTAAATTTTTTTAAATTTTTAAATTTTTCAGTTACATACTTGGAAATATTAAGAATATTTTGCAAAAAGTTTTGAAGTGATCCGAATGCAATTTTTTGTTTAAATAATTATTTTTTAAAATTTTTTCTATTAAACAATTGTCTATATACAAAATTACATTCGGCCCACTCCAAAACTTTTTGCAAACTATTCTAAACATTCCCAAGTGTGTAATTAGAAGAAAAAAATTTTTTTTTAAAATTGTGTCCAAATTAAAAAAAATGAATTTGTTTATAAAAAATTGTCATTTATTAAATAAAAATTTTAAAAAATTAAACAAAAATATGTTTGATCGAATTAAAAATTTCATATATGTAAATCTCGCGTATATATAATATAATTATAATATACCGGTTTCAACTGACTTGAGTTTAATGATTACACCTATCGTGTCAATGACTATATAAAAGATTTTGACGAGAAAGCAGAGTAATGTTTTCACTTTCAATAAAATATGTATATCATAAATGAACGATTTCACCTTTTTGCAATGCCTCATTAATTTTTATCAAGTTCAACACATGGGGGGATTATACTGTTTCCTATTAAAATTTGCATAATAAGCCTATAACAATCCGATTATAAACCTAGCGCGAAGAAATGAAACGAAATTCGCTCTGAAGACGACACTAATTATCGAGAATATTAATTAAACCAATCGAATTATAATTTTCACCTGAAACCATTTTCGTGTAACAAATTAATATCTCAACGCTCTCAATTAATATTTAATCACACATCAATTAATAATAATTATCTAATTAACGTTCAAGTAATGAATAAAATAAAGTGGCCTTCATTATAATTTAAGTTTTAATTTAAGTGGCCTTCATTTACCAAAGTAATGAAGTTAAAATTTTTTCCACTATTGACCAAGAACTTGAAAAATAATATAGAATTTCTCTTTAAAGGTATTTGCTCTAATTGTGGGAGTAGCTGTTGCACAGAATCAAAATTACCATCAGGATCAGGGAAAAAATCAATATCGCGAAGATGATAGAAATGTAGAAAAACGTCAAACCACAACTCCAATTCCAATTCTACGATGGGACAAACAACAAGAACATGATGGAACTTACAGAACAAGGTACAAATTACAAATCCTAATATAAATCAAATACGCTTAATATTGCAAAACTTAAAGTAAGAATGATTTCTCACAGAGTGAGCATTAATAAAAAAAAAAAAAAAATACGAAATTAAAGACGTGTATTTACACTATTCCTGTGGACTCGAAGAATCTAAAAGGGCATTTTGTCTTGTTTCTCCAAGTGTGGGAGAAAAAAAGTACAAAAGGGGCGGGTGAAATCAACGAGATATGGTGCGGTAATTTATTGTCGGTATTATGTTATCAATCTCTTGTAGTGGTCGTTTGATGGTAGCATTAAAATTCTAATTACTTGGTTTTCCGCCGGTACGGTGTATACGTTGAATAGGTGAAGGCACTATATACAAGAGTAGAGTAACTGCCCATCCCCGAGCGATGTGGCAATTGCAAAGGTGCAGTCGTCGTCGTCGTGCCCATGAAAGCCTTGAACTATACCACGCGATTCCTTTTGCAAGAGTTGAGTTGATTTTGCATTTTTTATTTTTCAGCTACGAGACCGGTAACAACATTATCGCGGAAGAGAGTGGTTACCTCAAGACGGTAGGTGACGGTGAAGATCAAGTCGAGTCACTCGTTCAGCAAGGAAGTTATTCTTATACAAGTCCTGAGGGTCAATTGATAACAGTTCATTACACTGCTGATGAGACTGGATTCCATGCTTCTGGTGATCATATTCCAACTCCACCACCCGTAAGCGAAGAGATCCAGAAGGGATTGGATCTCATTTACGAGGGAATCCGTAAACAACAGGTAGGATTTGTTTTGAAAATTTCAAATACAAAACAAAATTCCATATTCAAAAATAAAATATTGCTAGATCTTGTCTATTTGCAAAAGCAAAAAAGAAACTCATTAGCAGAAAAATAAATCTCAATCGAAAAAGACTCAGAATTTTCTCAAAACAATTAAGAAGACTAAGAGTTATCAATCAGAATTCTCTATATTTGATCAGATGCTCTATTCAAAAAATGCTGGTTTTTTAGAATTTATTTTTTCAAATTAATACTCGAAGAAAAATCTGAATTTTACGTACTTCGTATGATGAAATGTAGGTATTAGTTCTTAAAAAAATACAAAGAATTTACTTTATTAGAAAAAAATTCTATCCTTATTAGAGGTATTTTAATTAGAAGCTTCTTTAAATTCCCACAACCTTCTCAACTTTCAGGGTCACTTTTCCTTTTTCATATATTATTATGTAACATAAATGTTAATGAAAATAAAACTTTTATTTCCTACATAAATTATGTTTTATATGAAAAGGGAAAGGTCAATTTCACTCATCCCTAGAGAAAAAAAAATCTACTAATGTAAGAGGAAACTGAAAACGAATTATTATCTTGTAATATTGAAATTAAATACTTAAAATGTACAGGGAAAAAAATATAAAGTAACTTTTATCATTTACAAAGTAAAACTGAAACTGTTTGGAATTTCTGTCAATTTATACCATTTCCAGAAAATAGTAAATAGAAATAGTCTGAACTATTCCCGGAGTAAATTTTACTAATTTTACTAAAATTTACTCCGAAAATAGTGAAAAGTGACAGAAATGAGCAGAAATTCCAGATAGATCCAGTTTTATTTTGTAAATATAGTAAAACTTACTTAATATTTTTTTCCGTTTACTATTTATGAAAAACTGGTAAAATAACAGTTTAACAATAAAGTAATTATATTTTTCCCTAAATTTTCAGGAAGCTGATGCTCGTGAAGCTGCTCAAAAATCAAACCTACCACTTAGTCAGCAGGTGGATAGACAACATGACGACAGAAAATACCGACAATAATTTTTAAAATAAATACCAAATTGCAATCCTTACTTTAAGTTTAGATCGTACAAAAAAACGTATTCTTGTGAACACCAATCATCGAAATACTCAAACATTACCGAAATAATTAAAAAAAAAAAAAAAAAAACAGAAAAAAGCACAAACAAAACGAAAAGCATTGTTTAAAGATTCATTTTTCTTTCGTAATATCACCTCTTTGTATCTCTTACTTTAATATTAATATAATTATTGTATTGTAGTATTATTATTATTATTACTATTATTATATTATTATTATAATTTTTTATTATACGTAAAGACTAAGATGCGAAATGCACCCTTCGACCTGTGCCAATCCGACCATTATCATCATAAATAGTAAAGTGAGAAAATTCGTTAAACCATTGGTTTTTTATTTTATATATCTTCACCACCAACCTTCAGACATTTATAAAATATGTCTTTAAAATTCATAAAAATGAAGAAATTAACAATTAATTTCGAGATATTTTCATTTCGCTTTATTAACATAAAAGTCATTATCCGTACATTTTCGTGGATTTTCGTATTTTCCAGATTTTCAAAAAGAAATTTCATAATGTTAAAAAATCCCATCATTTCATGGAAATATTTTCTCACTATATATATACACCCAGAGAAATGTTTTATTTGAACCAAATATAATTTATTTGATTTAAATAAAAGTATATTTACCTCAGAGCCTACTAAACTATTTAAAACCAAATAAATTTTTATTTAAACCAAATAAAATTTATTTGGAACAAAAAATAGTTTAGTAGGCTCTGAGTCAAATATATCTTTTTTCTGAGTGTAGTATTTTAATCTATGATATTTTAAAAGGACGTTAAATAAAAAATGATACAACATTATTTTGAGGTATCGGAATTCTAAAAAGCTAGAAAATTCTCGCAGATTAAATTCTAATTTTTATTTATAACTATTCGATAAAGCAAAGGAGATCAATCAACTGCTCTTATCGCTTTCTAAATATGTTAGAAAATTAAATAATTCATTGAACTAATAAATTGGAAATTAAAATAATAATTAATGTATTAAGAATCATAATATACTCAAGTATATTCTCATTTCGAGTTGTAAACGAAAATAATTGTATATATAAAAAAGATAATGAAATTAATTTTATTTTTCTCAATTTAATATTCAGAAGATGTTTGACTTTTTTTTCATAAAATAAATAGCGATTGAGAAATGTTAATTTAAAATTATAAAAGATTATATTCAAACTTATACTTTAGAAGCGTTTTGACCTTTTAATATTGCAAACATTAATTGGGACATAAATACAACATTGACTGCATTGAAATTCAGTCTGTATGAAATTCTTTAAGGTTTCAATTCTCTACCTTAATCAAGATAAGTTTATAATGTTCTATAAAAATATGTATGTTTGAAAAAAAAAGACTTTTGTGGATGGGAGTCATGAACTTTCTTAGAAAGTATAAAAAATAGTGACGCAAACACAATTAAGAACATTTGCACAAAATTACAATGTCATTGAAATTTAGCTTTGAAATGTTATAAAAAATCAACAGCTATAAAATGAAAACAGAAAGAGAAATAATTTCTGAGTAAAAAAGAAAACGATTTGGAAAAGTTTAAAAATTACTCTCGAATTTGGAATTAGTAAAATTTGCAAATTGAACAAAATTTCACTGATTCAAAATTCGAGAAAAAATGTATTTTAAAAAAATACTATTTACAAAAATATATAGGTCACAATGAGACTGCAATTATACCAATTGGGAATAAGTTAAAAAAATGGAAATTATTCAAAAATAAAAACTAATAAACGTAAAATTGAAGCGCAAGATAATTGCTACAAATATCTACTATAATTATAGTAGTCAATTTGTTATTCTTAATTCTAAAGCGTCTAGTGTTCTAAGCTAAAAAAAATATACATATAATTTATCGGAAGTTATAAGTTTCCGATTAGTTCAATTTTAAAATTATTTAAATTATGAAGCGTATTAAAAGTCCATTTTTCTGATCGGTTCAATGAAGATATTTTGTCTATTAAAAAATAATCGACAATTATTTTTTAACGATACTTCAAAAATTGATCTGAAAAATCGAAAGCACCCAAGTCTATTTCCAAAATCATTTACTCAGAACAATATATAGGAAGTTCAAACAAAAATGTTTAAAAATGATGTAAAAGATTTCTTATACGAATAAATCCGAATTCCTTTAAAAATAAACGATTTTCCATATTATATTAATTAATATTAAAATAAATAAAATAAATAAAAAAAACTAAAATTATGTTTTTAAATTTTTTAAATTATTTTGTTTTTAAAGGATTAGGGAATGAAAAATATATATGCATTTCAACAATTTTGTTTGAACCGTTTGGATATTGTGAATTCTAAGCACTTTGACATACATTATACAATTTTAATTCACACTCACACACGCGTATTTTTATTAACTAACGAAAAAAAAAATTAAATCATAAGTGGATGAAATTCATCGACTGGCACGTCGAGTATATTATATATATTCACTAGTTTAAATTAACAAGCGTTTTTTGCGTTAAAAAATTATACGATTATATAATAAATAATAATAATTATTATTATGAATAATATACGAATAATAATTATTACATAATTATACAATAATCCTTTTTATGACAAATAATGCATTAACCGTTGAATAATAGTCAAATTTCAGACTTGTTATTAAACAATTAATTATTTTCAAAACAATAAATAACTAACAAGAGGAAATTAAATACTTTTAATGTAAAAAACGCTCGTTATTTAATATCAGAGCTACTTAAAATTTAAGTTGCCCCAAAAAACTAATGTATCATTTTGTCAGATAATTCTAGACAATTAAGAATCATTTCTTCTGAAAAATTTTCTTCATATTTAAACAAAGTCCTTAGTAGATTTTTACTAGTCCTGACAAAATTACTTTTTTTTTTGTATAAAATCACTCACAGAGAAAATGGCGTTGGCAAATAAATTGCCAGAAAGACGTAAATCTCAATAAAGAAATATGTCAAGAATTTATATCTACTGTTAATAATTTTAAAATATAGAAGTAAAAAAAAAGTATAAACCAAATACAAAGTAGAAGTAGAGAAATTCTTGAATAATCTCTAAATGGGATTTAGTTTTCAAAATAAATTGCGGGATGATCAATTTAATGTGAACCAGTAGACACTGGATCGTATGGTTTTGAATTGAAACCAACGTATCGATTATTTTTCTTGTGAACAAAACCATTTTGAGGATCGGCTTTATAATAAACTACCCTTCTAATACCAAACGGATCAACATATCCAAAAGATCCTATTGTTTTCTCATTTGGCTTTTGTTCTTCTTCGTGATAATGTGTTTTGAGGTAATATTGAAATCCATCATTCGTCTGATGATGACCATCATAGGCAGGATATTCTTGATATCTGACTGATCCACGCCTGGAAATAAATAAAAACTTTCATTAGAAATCTGAAAAATTGTATATAATACTGCTGTTTAAAGTAAAAACCTAGTAAGTCGCATTTGCCATAAGGGTGAGCGTCCCTTGGCTCTGTTATTCGACTTTCGCTCTTATGGCAAATGCGACTTAGTAGTTTTTTACTTTGGACAGCAGAATATACCTTTCTCAACAATAGGAAGAGTAAAGAGTAAAATAGGAAGAGTAAAATTAAAAAGAAAAATACCTATATAATAAAAAGACAAATTTAATCAAACCTGGCGATTTCGGGTCGATATCTAGAGTATCGTTTGCTATTGGCAGTGTTATTAGCCAGTCTGTAACCCCTGAAACCAGTAGGTGCCACTCTCACATGGCTCGAGGCTTGCAACTGATCATCATTAAAATTCGGCGATTCAACAATCACAGCAGGTTGTGACACTCGATATGAATAAGATTTTTCATAAGGATTGATGAACGGATTTTGAATTTGATGTCCAGATGAGAGGTAGTTTGAATTAGAATTATATCCATCATCATAGGGCGATGGTGTCGTGAAGGGATAGAATTTAGGTCTGAATGTTGTTGGCACTGGATGATCATATTGTACTGGCGACAATGTCGATGGTGAATAACTCCTTAATGGTGAAACAGTATTCACCTCGATGCTGTTGCCAGACACGTCCTTTATTTCTGGTTGCCTGGTGGAAATAAAACACCCACGATTAAAAGGATATAATAAAATTTATAAGCGAAGACTCTCTGCGCACTTCAACTGTAATTGCGTGTTGCTTGGGGTTAAAATATGCATGTTGGCTCGTTGTGACCTTCGTCAACCCAATATAAAGATTAACGTAAAAAGCCTAAGAAATTTGTGGTGATTATCGATAAATTACATAGGTGTAGGGTGGTCCGGATGTCGCTTATAGTGCCTTAAACAGGTATATACACTCGAGTTGTAAAATGAAAATAGAGAAGAAAAAAAAATTTAATTTATAATGGACTGGATAATGTAGCCAATGAGGTAAAAGATCTTATGGTCATTCGCAGGATATAAGACATTTACGAACAGTCAAGAAAGACTTTCCAAATGGAAATATATACGTATACATTAGATTAATAGATAAAAGATTAAAAATAGATGACAAAAAAGTCGTTTTTGCACCTGAATATCCACTTGTTATTTAACACTTTTTATCATTAAAAAGCAGTTTCACTTGCGATACACAAAAAACCTAAAGGGATCATTTTACAAATTGATCCAAAAAGAGGTATCATTTTACAAATTGATCCAAAAAGAGGTATCATTTTGCTGTTATCATCAGTTTTTGTCCCTTTAGGTTTTCTGTGGCAGTAATGAGTAAAAATACGAACAATGATTTTAAAATCCAGGAAACATATTTTTTTTAATGATGACTGTTAATAAAAAATCATTACCTAAATGGATTAGGTGGCCTTCTTGGCCTCACCAAAATTCCACTCTGAGGTGGTACTTTTTTCGAAATTGAAACAGCATCCTGTATCGGTCGGTCCTTTCCAACAAACACCATTTTCGATCTAAAAAAGAAATACAAGAGTTTATTTTGCCTCTTATGAATGTTCTATAATGAGAGTTTTTAATTACCTCTAATGCTATCATTGCGTGCGAATGGAAAAAAAATGTGGTTTAACTAATTTCTTACCGTGACAAAAAATCCGTATAATTAATTTATGTGACAAATAAAGATGATGGTAATTTAAAATTGAAATTAATAGGACAGGAAATCCTGTAATCAACGAAACTTGATGATGTGTCGGAAGCTGAAGAAGGATCAGAACAAATTGCAGTGTTGAGTGTAACGAATTGCATTGTCGATTAATATCAGGACACGAGGTCATTGCGAAATCACGGCAAAGATCATTCGCTATCCAGTATATGTATATACAATATGTATGGTTACAAAATACCAAAGGTATTGTTAGGTTGGATTTCTCAGGAGGATTTATGTTTGACACTGTTTCACTATCACTATTTCCTTAAAATGTCCTTGATTGGATTTTTTTTTCATCAAAATTCACAGAAAATGGAATTCAATTATTCATTTAAACCAGGGATTTAAATGCTGTTATTTATTTCTAATACATGAAATGTCAAGAACTGTTAGTATATGGAATATTACGATTTTTGTTTTTTAAATAAATAAATAGTTAAAAAATTTCTTTACATACTTTAGGATTCGGAATCCTTGTTGATCGGCGATGTAATCTTTGATTCGTAAATATCCCAAGGGATCGAGCCATCCCTCTGTACCGATTACAGTACCGTCAGCTAATCTTTTCTCCTTCCGATACTGTCCATTGAGAGTTTGGAATCGGAAAAATCTTTCTGGACCTTCGTCTGTTTGTATGTGATATTGCGTATTTGGAGTTAAATTCCATCCGCTCCTTTCAGCTTCGATTTCGTCTGCAGTCAAGCAGTAAACCGAAACCTAAAAAAAAATTATTCTAGTTAAATAAGACAAACAAACATTTATTGTATAATTTATAAAAAAAAAAAAAAGTAAACTTACTAATGGAAAATTAAAATTAACTACACTATTGTCTCTAGAGGAATTTATTGATAATTTATTAGAGTAAATTTTCACTTTCGAATTCACTTTAATTCTTTACATAGAGAACTTGAAATTTCTTGTAAAAAAAATTTGGAATATTCTAATAAATAAAAAAAATTTGTACATATCTCAAAAATAGTATAGAATCAAAAATAAATAAATAGTTCATTATGAATATTCTATAGGGATATGCAGGTAACAAAGGGATAATTTATAAATTCTCGTATAATGCACACATGTTAATAAATCAAATTTGCAATTCATTTTTTCGAGCAATCCAATGCTAAAAAGTTCAATGAAATAAGATTTCTCGAAAGAATATTACGCAAACAAAATACAATTTTGTGGGCTCGGTTAAGGTGAGGCTACATAATTAGTGTCTTCATTAAACCGTTTTGCGTTCTAGTAAAAGCGTCATCCACTTAATTTTTTATTCCTTTTTTCACTCTGCTTTAAATAAAAGTACAAATACAAAATGTCAAAATTTAAAAATATTTATGTCTATAACAATTAAATTTGTGAAAATAGGAATAAAAAAAGAAAAATTGTTTTAAATTCAAAACGGATAAACAGAGTAAAAAGTTACAATAAAATAATAATAAGACAAAGCATGATAATAATATAATATTAATAGTAATAATAATAATAACAACAATAAAAACAACAATAATAACAATAGCAATAATAATAATAATAATAATAATAATAATAATAATTGTCGATACATTTTTTTAGATTTTAGGTAACAATTTAGACTCTAAATTTTAGAGACA
>JUFY01024303.1:14290-68607 GCA_001855655.1 Leptopilina clavipes | reverse complement strand
AAGAATACGTCGATTATTATAGATAATAATAATAATAATAATAATAATAATAATAATAATAATAATAATAATAATAATAATAATAATAATAATAATAATAATAATAATAATTTTAAAACATAAATTACTTTTTCTTTGTTTTCTTTTTACTTTTCTATTGAATTTTTTTAATTAAATTAAATTTGAAATGATTACGTTTTCAATATTTAATGTTGAAGAGGTAAAATTAAATTTAAAAATTGATATTTTTTACTTACAAGAGAGCCAAAACTTTGATGTCTCTGTTGCTGTGGAGTACCACATACACTGTGTCTATTGCTCGATGTTAAACTCGCGTTACTGCTCGCTCTGCTTAATTGAAGAGGTACATTAATTATTTTCCATTTTTTGCCAGTTAATTCTGAACGCGTGATTCCACTTCGATAATACAAGCATCGATCGTCCATTCCAATTGCCCAAACCTTTAACAATATGATAATAATAATAATAAATTAATGTAACAACCAGTTTTTACGGTTATTTATTTTTTTGTTTTAATAGTAAATTTTATAGAATGAAAGCCAAAAAGTAAAACACCACCTGATCGTTCGAAGCGACTGAAATTAAAGCCATTCTATTGGCCATTTCGACCCATCCAGTTCCGGTGGCCAATTGCTCGCAAATTCCACTCATTTCGCCTTTAATTCCTTTACGAAACCAAACATTTCCAATAGTTGTTACTGCCCAAACTGAATCTAAACCAACACTGACTTGAATCAAACGTTCATTTTCCGGTGGTTCCACTTCCGTCCAATCGTCACCTACAACAAAAATTGTTTTTATTCTGAAATTGAAAAAAATAGTTTTCTTTATTACTATTTTTTTAAAATAATTTTTTCTGACATTATTTAAAAAATTGTTTCTTTTTGAAATGTTATAATTTACCCATTGGACTTTCACGTGTAATTCCCGTTCGAACGATTGATTTGCCGCTTTGTAATACTGCCCAAACTAATCCTGATGGACCGACACTCACTTGGGATACTTCGTAACTAGCTGGTAATTTAATTGCACTCCATCGTAAACCTTCCGGTGATGTTGTACTGACACCCACTCGAAACATTACCTAATAAATTGAAAATTAAATTTAAATAATTAGGTATGTTTACATTTTTTTAAAGAAAAGGTCAACAAAATAGTAATTTTTACCCTTCCGTGTGCAGTTACTGCCCAAACGACCAATTCACCTGAATTTCCACCAGGAATTTGATTTCCCCCAATAGCTACGTCTATGAATGGCTCCTGTAGAATTTGAAATTTAATAATTATTATGATTAAAAATTAAATAAAATAATTAATATTTATTCTTATTGATTAAGCAAACTAAAATAATAATATACGTTTGAAAATAATGTATGCCTTTTTAGAAATTTATTCAAAGATAAAAATTCATAATTACCTTAGTGGGATCTTTATGAAGAGGCGCAATCGCACACCATGAATTCATTGCACTGTATCTGCGATAACGAACCCATTTTCGTCTCCTCACACAAGATTTCCAATTTTTCTTTGGAAAATACGTCGCTGGAAAGTCAATGGCATATGTCCAACCCTTTGTTACGAAATAGAAAACAAAAAAACAGTGAAGAATTTGATTAATAACAAATTTTCTCTTAAAGAAAAAGGGAAAATAGTAAATCATTTTAATTACATCATGATCAAGAGGCTGTCCATCCAAAGTTGTTTCAATTTGCCAATCTCCTTCCCATTGCCAAGCCATTGATGGCAATTTTACTTTATCCCGACTGCGATCAACGGTACCATCATGATTTGAAAAATTAAATCTGTCAGTCGGTAATAATCGATGACTGAATCCTTCCAAAGGTAGCCAACGCTAAAAATAAACGAAATAGTTTTAAACAATAGGCTTTTGGAAAAATTTTCTTTTTAAACAAATAAAAGTGTAAAAACAAACCTCGTTCTCATAAGTTTCCTCCTTGATTCTTATGGGAAAATCTAAACCATGAACGTGAACGTAAACTTGTCGATCGCCACCAATTGCCCACATAAAATGTGGCACCGCCGACAATTGTTTAAATTCCAGGCCCAAATACATAAATTCTCTCCACATATTTCCACTTGTCGATAATCCAAATACTCGTCCTTCATTGTTAATTGCGTATAAATATGTGCTCGGCATTTTTTCTTCTGTTTTTAAATACTTATTCACCAAAAGATTTAAAAAATTCTACACCTCCAGCTAAAAAGAAAACAAAAAATTTTTTTATTAGAATCTTATTAACAATTTTTCCAGTTTAAAACATTTCGCAGAAAACTTTTTCATTATTTTCTCTTATATTGTTTCTTACATCTTATATTTATCCTCATATTTTTTATCTTATCAATACAAATATATCGGAAGCAATCGGAAGCGTTTCTTAATACATTTTTTTTACTTTAAAAAAAGTTTTTAATAAATAATTAATCGCTGAAGATAATAATTACATAAATCGTAATAAATAATATTAATAAAATAATAGTAAAAGGTAAAAAATAACCGAAATCGATACAGAAAATATTTTTGTTTTTTTTTTTTTTTTAATGGAACATAACCTATTCTTTTCGTCTATAAAAATAAATTTCACCTTTGATATTATATTTAAAAAACGATTTACCTTCTAAAAATGCTGGTAGCGTCTAAAATGAGACATTTGTAATTTAACACTTTATATATAACTGCCTTTTAAGATTTGCAATTGCAAAATAAGTATAAAAATTGCTACTCATCCATGAAACCTAGTATGTTATTTAATTAACAAGTAATTATTTCTAGAATAACGATCACGAGTAACGATAAAAATTAAATTTTATATACTAAATTCAATTGGGCAAAAATACATATAAATAAAAAAATTGTCAACAGTATTTTTTTTTGTCAATCTTTTTGTCTCCTCACAGAACATATTTTTTCATCCGGAAACTTTATTTACTATAAAACTTTCTGTTAAAATTAAGTGCTTTGATGATTCATGATTGTTAATTAACACTGGCTTATTAATGATTTAATAATTTGTAAAATTTAGCACGAATATTTACGAAAAAAATTTTTTGAAGTTAGATATTGACAGCTGACGCATGGATATGTGTTCAAGCATATGGCTCACCCATACAATGAAATTTATTGTACGTCACTGACATTGACATCACTAATATGTCACAAGCCACAAGATTTTGAAACTGTTTTTAAAAAAACGAAGAAACGCAAAAGAATAGTATTTTTCTAACAGGTACATCAATTTTTCAAACATTATTTTCCACCTACATCTATTTTTCCCAATAAGACAAAAAAATCACTTAAAATCTGTTGTTTAATTTTGTCATTATAATTTGCAAGTTCTGTTTTCTCGCAAACATAACCTAAAAATTGTGGTTTGACAAATTTTCCTTACAGAAAATCTTATTTATTTAATTATTTTTCTTATTTAGAATCTGTGTTTAGGTAAGTAGTAATACTTTACGTTAATTCTTACTTATATAATAAAATTTTAATATTGATACATTACTTTAATAAAAAAAAAAATGTTACGTCACTGGTCTATAACGAATTTTATAAAATTAAAATATACATAAATAATAAAAAATTATTACAAGTATTTATGTTCATTTTACTTTCTAACTGCTTTATTCGTTTTATGTATTTATGATTATTTAATATTACAATGTCATATTTGAAATAAGTTTTTCTTCAAGGACAAGAAATAATTTGAATGTTAAATTTTTCAAAAAATAAATTGTTGCTTTTGAATTGTTTTGCCATTAATTATTAATGATATATTTAGAGGTATTCTACATAAAAATCTTTATTTATAAATTTCGTACGAAAAAGAAGAATTAAAAAAATTTGTTTTTTCCAGTCACAAAATGGATAATGAAAAACAAAAGGACGAACTGACAGCATTGGAAAGCATTTACAATAATGAAGAATTTTCCTTTAAACAGGAAAACAATCAATACGAATGCACATTAAAGATATTTTTAACTCTCTCCGAAGATTTCTATTTTTCCTATAAAGACATTCGACAAACTGATGAGGAACCAAAGAAAGTTCAGATTTCACATCTACCACCGATAACCGTTTTGGTGACATTGCCACCCGATTATCCCTCATTATCACCACCGAAATTCACTCTAATTTCATCTTGGCTACGACCACCACTTTTATCAAAACTCTGTCGAAAATTAGATCAACTATGGAAAGAGACGGAGGGTGTGGAAATTCTCTTCACATGGTTCGCATTCCTTCAAAATGAGACATTGGAATTTTTAAATCTTAAGGAAAATTTGAATATCAATCAAACTTATACAAGGTACAAAATAGCTTTAGAGAATCAACAAAAAATGTCCTCTGTGACGAGAGAAAAAGATGCACAACATAAAAATGAAATGACAAATTCAAAGCGGAATTATTTTTCAAAGAAAAATAAAAATAAGAGACACAAAAATAAGAATTCATTTGAGAAGAGAGCTGTTTTTGATCGACCAATTAGTAGCGATCCAGTTAAAATATTAATCGATTACAATGAAATGCGAAATGAAATTGAATTTAAGAGGAATTTTTATACATGTAAAATTTGCTTTGCCGATAAATTGGGCAATGATTGCACGCAATTTATTCCTTGTTCTCATGTATTTTGTAAAGAATGTATTGTTGGATATTTAGAGGTGAGAATCAAGGATGGAGCTGTGCAGAATATATCATGTCCTGAGGACAAATGCTCATCGGAAGCAACACCCGGACAAGTGAGTCTTTTTCTAAAGAGCAAATCGAACTTTCATATGCAATAATATATGAATAATATTAGAAATAATAATTTTCTTACCTTTTTTCAGATTAAGGATTTAGTGAGTCCCGAATTGTTTAGCAAGTATGATTCAATTTTGCTCAGTGCAACATTAAGTACAATGACAGACATTGTTTATTGTCCACGACGTCACTGCCAATATCCTGTGAGTCGAGAAGTCAACGAAGTTTTCGCCACATGTCCATCTTGTCAATATGCCTTTTGTCTATTTTGTAAAATGGTCTACCACGGAATTGAACCTTGCAAAATGAATTCTGGTATTAATTTTCTTCCTTTTCTTCTGTAATTTGAATCAATTTTGTATTAACATTTTAAATAATTTTTAAAGTAAATGAAGTATTTTTTTAAATATTTAATTTAGCTGAATAATTCGATTATATAATTTTTTGCAGCCGACAAGCAGAGTTTAATGAAAGAATACAAAAATGCTTCACCTGAAGAAAAACTTCAGTTAGAAAAACGATACGGAAAGAAGCAATTGCAACTTATGATTGATAATACGATGTCGGAAAATTGGATAACAAACAATAGCAAAAATTGTCCCCACTGTAAAGTTGCTATTGAGGTAAAGATAATTTTAATTAATTTTTTTCTACTTACAAATTTTCATGATTCTTTTTTCCGTTATTTTCAGAAATCCGATGGATGTAATAAAATGGCTTGCGGACATTGTAATACATTTTTCTGTTGGCTCTGCAGTACTCGATTGGATCCACGTGATCCATATCAACATTATCGAAATCCAAATTCTAGTTGTTTTAATCGTGTGAATCAAGGAATTTTAATGAACTTGGGTGACGACGATGATGTCGATGATGAGGATGATGACAGTGATGAGGATCCTACGTTTACTGTCGATGAATTCATAGATTTCTCGGACGATGATAATTCAATTGATGAATATGAAATAGATGATTTATAAAAAATATCATCTTTCTTTACTTTTACTTTTTTGTTTCTGAATATTTTTAAAACTAGTTTCTTTAGCAAAAAAAAAAAACAACAACAACAAGACAAAATTCTTTCGAAACTCTAATACATTTTTTTCCTTTCTTTGTTACTTTTTTTAGTATAACTAAATTGTTTGCTATTTAAATAATTTAATAAACCGCGCGAAATAATTGATTTAATGGTCTCTGTGAGATTGTAACAAACTTTTATTTTTTATGCTTTAATAAAATTGATTGAAAAAATTGAAAAGTTTAACATTTAATTCATTTTGAATAACTATGTGTTACCAAATTTTTTTTATTAGAACAAATTTATTATTTATATTTTTAATTTATTTGAAATTACTAAGTAAATAGTGATTAATTTTTGATCCGTATTTAAACTGAACTTAAATAATAGTTAATGTTAAGTATTTTTAATTTATATGTTTTGATATTTTTTTGTTTTATACCCGATATTTTTGTAAATTGACAGTGAAAAGGCAACTATCCTTGACAAATTGACCCTAAATTAAAAAAGAAGAAAAATTAAATCAATACAAAAGTAAATTATGGATAAATAATTAAGAAGTGAACTCACTTTTTTAGTGACTCCTATAACTCCCATTGCTTTGGAACTAAGTTCCTCTTTATGACTAATTAATATAAACTGCTTATCTTCATTTTCAATATAATTAGTAATTTTCTCTGCATTTTTTAAATCTAAAGCAGCATCCATTTCATCCAATAACATAAATGGCGCTGGATTTGCTCTAAAAATAATAATTAATATCATTATCGGCAATTGGAAAGAAGAAATAATAAATAAATACATTTTAATACTTACTTTTGAATGGCAAGTAATAAAGCAAAAGCAGTAACAGTTTTTTCACCTCCAGAAAGTCCTTCCATTGACAAATATTTTTTTCCAGGAACAATACAATTATAAATTACACCATTTAAATAAGGTTCTTCTGAATTTTCTGTAATTAATAAAGCTTGAGCGGCATCATTTTGTGTCAAAACCTCCAAAACAAAAAAGAAAATTTAACATGAAAATAAATATTAATAAAAAATAATTGCAAATAAATATAAATAATTATTAATAAAATTAATAATATTATTATTACCTTATAAATGGAATCAATTTTGTCGTTAACTTTATTGAAAAATGATTCAAATAAATTTTTTCTTTTGATTTTTATGTCTTCAAAAGTGTTCTGCACTTTTTGATTGGCCTTCTTTTTTTCATTGAACGTTCTTTTTAATTTCAATAACTGTTTTTTCGCTTCCTTCAACATGACATCAATCTATTAAAGACAAAAATGTGTTAAACAATATTCTAAAAATTTAAATATCAAACAATTTTTTCTTTTTCTTTGACAAAAATAATGTAAACCATTTTATCTGGAACAATGCAATTTTCAAGTTTGGATCGAATTTCATCAAATTTTACAATAAATTCTTGATGAGCAATTGCTTTATTTTCTTCGAGTTTATAATCCTCTTTCAAATCACTATAATCAATTTCAATAATATTTTCACTCTCCTCCTCTAAATAATCATTCAAATTTCCTGATATCAGAGGAATATTAACAGCCATCGACTGAAAATAATTGTAAAATATTGAAAATAATTATCATTATGGAATAAATTAAAAACTTTTTTTAAACGATATGACAAAAATAGTAAAAATTACTTACTCGACAATTCATGAGAATTTGTATCATATCATTTTTAATAACTAATTTATCGCTCTTCATTTTCTTAATATTTTCCTGTATTGTTTTAATTTCCTGCGATTGCTTACAAATCTTTTCTTTGTAACGTTGACATCTTTCCAAAGTTTTTTGATTATCAACTGTTCTGTCTTGAGCATCCTTTTCAATATTTTTTATTTCACTCTCAAGCTCAATTATATTACATTTTATGCTTTTAATAATTTCCATTTTATTTTTTAATTCCGTTTCCATTTCTGTCACGATTTTTTCACATATAATAATTTCACCTTAAAAATAAATCAATTGTAAATTTTTTATAATTAGGTACATGTCTTTTAAAATAAATAAATAAATAAATCATTACTATCAAAATTTTTTGATTCTTCAAACTTCATTTCATCGTTAATTCGAGCAAGATGATTTTCAATTTCCTGAATTTTTTCGATTCTTTCTTCGTAATCATTATCGCCTTTTTCAAATACTCGAATATTTGCAAATCCTACCTTCTGACAGAAATTTGCAAAAATTTCATCCTCGATTTCGTAAATTTTGTGACTTTTTGTATTAATAGCTGCTTTTGTGTCCAATAACTCATTTTTTATTTCTTCTATTGCTTTCTGTTTCGAAGTAATGAAAAAAAGTAAAACAATAATATTAATAATAATAATAAAATTGAAGAGTATATTAAAATTAATAATTAAATTACGAGAATAATATAAAAACAATTAATTTTAACGAAATATTTCATTTTTTATTGTTTTACCGATATTTCTTCGCTTGTTTCTTTAAAATTACCCAATTTAGTTTCAACTTTTTCCTTCTCCACAATCTGTAAAATAAAATTGTTCAAGTCAAATATATTTGATAAAATATTGAATTTAAAATTATCTAAGTTTATTTTAAACTCACATCACTTTTTAATTGACCCTCTATAAATTGAATTTTCTTTCTTAAAACATTAATTTCAGAATCACATGATTCTAATTCAAATTTCTTGAATTCTATTGCTGAAACCGCTTTCAATTCCTTTTCTATTTCTTTCTGGAAATATTATTCATCAAAATTTTTAATATGTCATTTTTGAAAAATATTCATCGTAAAATAAAATTAATAATAAAATTTATTTATGAAAATTAGGCTAAATGTAATTTATATTAAATAAAACTTCGATCAAGTAGAAATAAAAATTTCAATTACCTTTTGTAATTTTAAATTTTGAAAATTTTCCTCATTAAACCTCTTGGATATTTTGCTCACATAGGACGTTCCGCCTGATACACGTCCATATTTTTTAAACATTGTCCCATTAAGTGAAACACACTATAAAATTGAAAAAATAAAGAAATTTAAAAATTAATTGTTCAAAAAATTAACAATTTAAATTTAAAAAATAGTCCTTACAGTGTGTTGCAATTTTTTCTCACCACTCGATAATTTTTTGGCAATTTCATTGTTCTCGCAAATGAGAATATTTTCAGTTACAAATCGCACTGCGCGTTCAATTTCTGGAGGAAACTCAATCAAGTCAAAAGCGTATTTGGCACCTTTGATTGTTCTGAAAAACGAGTTTTATTTTTTTAAATTCCTGATGATTGATAGAAAAAATTATTTTTAATAATGTTGTTTAAACAAAAAAAAGAGAATAATATTCTTTTTTAATCAAAATTACTAAAATAAAATTATTAATCGCTATTAACTCACCCAAAATTATGTTTCTTTGATTTAACACGAATATTGTCCAATGGAATAAACGCTTCATAACCATTCTGATTTTTTAAAAATTGAATACACTCCTCAACAGTGTCGGTTGTGTCTGTAACAATAGCATTAGCATTTTCTTCAAAAATTTTTGCCAATGCTATTTCGTAACGAGAATCGCACGGTTTACATAAACCAATTAAACGTCCAAACTATAATAAAAAAATTTGTTAGTTTAATTACACTTTAAAATTATTGAAATTTCCTAGCTATTTTAAAATTGTAATTAAATAATAAAAAAAACATACGTACTACAATTCCATTGATATTATTTTTCATTTGAATTAATATTTCCGATCGTTCGCTTTCTTTCTGCAAACATTCTTTTTCTATATTCATATTTTTTAATTGTTCAACAATTGTTTCCAATTTCCTTTCCAAGTCCTTTAATTTTTTCTCACTAGCATTCATTTTATTTAACAAATTTTCACGCAATTTTTCCTTTTCTTCTAAAGATTTTCTAACACTCGTCAAATTTTCTTTTCCATTATCAAGTCCATCTTTTAATTTCTGATATTGTTTTGTCCAAAAATCATTTTTTATAGTGATATCATTTTTTTTTCGATTTTCATTTTCAAGTTTATAACGATAATATTCGAGTTTTCTTATTTCTAATTCAATTTCACGCGAATAAATTGCTGTTTTATTCTTTGCATCCATTTTTAATTGAAAATATTCCTCGAACTTAAAAATCAAGAAAAAATGTTGAATTCACAAAATTTAATAAAATAAATTTTTATAAATAAAACAAACATTATAAAGTTAAAGAATTACCTGCTCATCATTAAGATCATGAGGACAAAGCGTAACTATTTTCTTTAAATTCTCCAATTGACTTATTAATAATTCTTTATTGCTGTTGAGATTGGTAAGATTTTCTTTTTTATTCACGTATCTTTTTTCAATATCAAAAGATTCTTTTAAGGCGTCATTTTTTCTTTTTTCAAAAATCTTCATTTCCCTCTCGTGTTTCAGTAAAATTTCTTTTTCTCTGAGTAACATTTTTTCTCTATCATGAATTTTCGTTTCCAATTGATTTATTAATAATTTATCACTTTGAATATTTCCATCTAATTCTTGTACAATGCGCTTTAATTCTAATTTTATTTCACACATATTATCCTTAACTTCCTCTTTTTCGTTTATTGTGTCTTCTAATTTTTTTAAATCATTTTCCGTATGATAGAGAAAAAGAAGTTGTTCATTTTTTTTCAAATCGCGCTGAAAAAAAATTTACAAAAATGAAAATAAACATTTTAGAATAATATAATTGCCAATAAATTTTTTCATTAATAATATTAAAAGAATAATAATATAGATAAGTATATTTTAAATTAAAATTGTCACCTCCTCTTTTTTTAAATTTTCATATTCTATAAATCTTGTATGTTCTTTTGATAAAATCTTTACTTTACTTTTCATATTTTTTAACTCATTGAAATTCAATTTTTCTTGCACCTTTATTTTCTCGTACTTATTTTTAGCACTGAAATAATGATTATGATTATATTAAATTTATTTTTAAAAAAACTTTTTCAACTAATTAACTCACATATTATATTCCTTTTCAAGATTTTGTGAGCCACACATTCGTTCGAAAAATTTGCATCTTGATATTGGATCTTGAATGGTAATTGATTCCACGTCTTCTTGATAAACTAAGCAATTTTTTCCGAAATCAAGAATTCCGATGGAATTTAATTCCGCTTTGTAATCATCACTTGAAACAGACTAATTTTCAAATAAAATAATTATATTGTTTATTACACGATTTTTTAAATATAAAATACTCACTGTTCCATTAAATTCGAACTTGCAGCTTTCAGTATTTGCTAATAAAGTTCGTTTAAAGCTTTTTTCATTGCCATCATTCAAGTGAAATGATAATTCAACGTAACAGGAACTGACAAAAGAATATAGTAAATGTAAAATTTAACGACTAATAGAAGAAAAATAGATAAAATCCACACAACTTTTCTTTTAACAATATTTTTAAACTTGATAAATATTTTCCAATTTTTATAAGGATTATTTAAATGAAAAATGAATTTTTAATAAATTTATTACAATAAACAAACCTGTTTTGAGTATTTGATCTACCACTGTAACTAAGTTCAATTAAATTATTGACACGTAAATTTTGCCAATTCTCTCCTAGAGCGAATGCAATTGCATCCATAAAATTTGATTTTCCTGTAAAGGTAAAATAAATAATTTAATGAATTTTTTAAAAATTGAAGAAAATATTGTAATTAAATTGTAAAACAAAAAAAATGCACTTTTAATTACTCACCAGATCCATTTGGTCCAATTATAACTGTAAACTGATTAAAATGTGTGATTTTTGCTTTTCCTTTATATGACTTAAAATTAGAAACTATTATCGATTTCAATTTACACGAATTCATTGCGATGAATTCGAAAAATTTGATTGATCCTACTTCTTTTTGAACTGTTCTCAATAAAGTTCGCAATGTAACTGACGCTGAGCTAGGCGAAAAACTGGGAAATTCTTGGAAAATATATATTTTTTCTTCATGGAATTCTATTTTTAGTTTTCTCCTTAAAAAGGAGAGAAAACAGCAGTTTAAAGTTTTGAATTGTCTTTACAGGTATCTGATTGGTTAAAAAAGTTAAAAGCCGCTTTTGAATAAGGCGGGAAATTGAAAATAAAACAAAACAAAAAATACTAAAAAACACTCAAAAAAATTCCTAGACTACAATTATTCATTGTGATCATGAAGTTTACGATTTGGACAGTAATAAAAAAATCATTCTAACATTATAATTAAAGAAAAATTAAAAATAGACTCCCATTTATCTTGTAAAACAAGAGTAAAATAAGGTTAAAAAATAAAACTTTAAGTGTGTGAATAATATGTTGATTAAAATCAACTAATATTTTATAATTGAAATTATAGGAAAATATAGGTTTTGTTACGCTTTAAGATTAGAATATGAAAAATGGCAAAAAATATTATATGATTAATATCTCACCGGGAAATTGCTGTACCAGATATTTCAATTCAATTTTAATTGTCTTGGAAAATACTTAGAAAATCTTGGAAAATTTATACCGAACTATTTAATCAATATTGTCAAAGGTATCCATTTTAGCTGCAATAACAACAATATTAAATGTATTTTAAAATGTGTGCAATCGATTGTATACAATTGTTTCCATGGATCTTTATAGTGATTATCATTATTATTTATTGTTAAAAAGAACATCGTGAGGACAATAATAATAATAATTTAAACTGATTTTCCAACAACAATTGATGACAGGCCAACTTATGACGCAACAAAAGTTTTGCAAAATGGCCTCCTATGCAGTGTAGCCAATATCAAAAAGAGAAATTTACATGAAAGTATCAGGGTTGGGTAATTACCGTGCTTCATGCGTGCTTCTTTTTGATGCGCGCGCACTCTTACCTTAGTCAACTTCAATGGTATTCTGAATTCACCTTTAGTTTGTTTTAGTACGCATGCACTCTTCCTAAGGGTTAAATCACATAGAGATTAAAGTGTATTGTTTGCGTTTTTAATGGTTTTATATTTCAACGCAAACAAAGATATTATTTACTGTCTGTAACAAGTGCTAAAAGACTTAAATGTGAAATGTCTAACGTTAAAGTTATCATAGAACTTGAACAAACTGATGGAACTTATGCTCCTGGTGATAATATAACTGGCTCAGTATTGATTCGACTTGAGCGAACCACTAAATGCAAAGGTAGAAAGTTCTTATCAAAATTACCTTGTTTCCGCTTTACCAAAGTAACCACATTAATGCAAACATTACCAATGTTCGTGTGAATGAATGTGAAATCATATGCAACATAAAAAAAGTATAATCCAAATGTATTATACTCTCTTCACAATGCAAGAACAATAAGAAAATCTTCACAAGAATATTAAATATATAATGTCAGTAATTATTTTTAATGAACACTGTAAACAAGAGTTTTTAAATTAAAAGTATAGGGTATAGGGGTGGGTTGGGTTTCAATTTAAAACAGATTTCAGGTATTGCCAAGTTTAATTTTACTTCACTTCTATAAAAGAATGTCATATTTTCAATAATGATTATTTTTTGAATATCAGTTTTTATAAGCAAGAATTTACTCGTCCAATTAAGTGTTTACACTCTTTTTTTATAATTGTGTAATAACATTAAATATCCTGTTATGTAATAAACCGTAATAAGTGTAGTCATGTGTACACTTTTTTAAACAGTAAATTCTAAACATCGATTGAATATGATTAAAACCAATTGACATGATTCATTAATCAATTGAAATTGTATTAATAATTTGGGTCAATTGGTTTGTTTTAATCGTGTTGAATCGATTATTTTTAAAAGGGTTGTTTACTATTATATTTACTTTTTGCATATCTTGTGCTTTGATAAAATTTATGTAAAACTTAGATGATAAGAAATAGTAATAAGTGAATATTTAATTATTTAAAGGAAATTCTTAGAGCTAGGCAATGAAATTATTTTATTTTTTGTAAGAAACAAATATTTTATAAAAAAATGTATTTATAAAATAAAAAAAATAGGTCTAATATTTTAAAGGAATGTAAGTTATGAAAATGAATGTTTCGTATAAAATTTTGCGAACTTTATAGAAATTATGTATGTAATGAATTGTTGTTTATTTTTAGGACAATTAAATATTGTAATTATTTATTATTCAATCATGTAATTAGGATTGAATGAAAGATAATACATTTTTTTCTATTTATGTTTAAAGATACCTGTATTTATCATTTTGTTCAATAATAATTAATTCAATATTCTTATAGATTGAAATTTTTAAATTAAAAAATTTACTAAATTTAAAGTTCAATTCCACATTAGTGCGAAAGTCACAAAGTTGTTTATGTAATTTGGGTAATTTTTAACATGAAGGGCAATGGAACTAGAGAGGGGCGGTTTATTTTTATTATTCGCTATAGCACAGCTAAATCCTGAGTTCTCGTCGGAACTTAATAGTTTGAGAATTTGCGTTGATAATTTCTCAATAGATTTTATTTTTATTTAAAGTCACGTATAATATAAGGCTAAGTGAATGGTATCTACATTCTTTAAATATTTTATTAGCACTAGATTATTGTTTAATTTTTCTTGTAAAACGAAAAAATTAATATCTAATTGAATTAAATTTTCTCAGGAATTTCAATAAAAGTCGAGGGTGTGTGTTCTGTTTTATGGGTTCAGGAAGAAAAGAGAAAAAATGTTTATGGACGTAAAGAAAAATATTTACAAAATTATAGTTCCGTCGAAACGTATTTTGATCGAACGTTTTATTTATTAAGAAGCACAGACAGTAAGTAGAAAAATGTTTGTTTCTATCCACTAATTTATTGTATTTTTTTTAGTTTAGATTTAATATGAATTATTTTGGTTGTATCATGATATTGACTTTTTCAGACGATGATATCAGACAATTGCCTGCTGGAGAAAATCATTATCCTTTTAATTTTGTCTTACCACAAAATGTTCCATGTTCTTTTGAACATAAATTTGGAAGTATTTTATATTTCATTACAGCAACTTTTATAGAAGTTGATGAATTATTCAACCAACCAATTTTATTAAATCCGTTTGATAAAGTAAAATTAAAAGTGCTTACGCCATTCAATTTGAATCAAATATCACGAGCAGCGGTAAGCATGATTATTATTCCTATAAATATTAAAAACCATTGTTGGTAATATACTTTGCCTTTATCATCAATAATTTATTAATTTAAAAAGAGTTTTATTTAGTATCTATTTTTTAAAAAAAGTCTTTGGTTGTCAGGTTGGTATTGATGATGAAGAATACCAAAATTTTAGCTGTTTGTGTTTCATAAAAATGGGCTCTTTACACGCCCGAGTAAAGACACCAATAAGTGGATTTATTCCCGGTCAAACAATTGAAGTTACTGTAAGCTTCTACAACGACTCTTCTTCTGTCGAAGTAACAAAAATCAAAGTTGCCTTAGAAAAGGTCAGTATTGATTTATGTTTTAAACATTTTTACTGTCTTAATTTTTTGCATAAAATAACTTGTTTTTAGATTCTTAAATTTCAAGCAACCAGGCCTAAAAATAAGATTAGAAGCGAGCGATCAATCATTGGAAAAGATAAAAAACGTGGAACGTTTGGAGACAAGAATGAAGTAAATTTATTCATAAAAGTGCCACAGGTCCTGCCTTCTAATTTAGTTTACTGTTCTTTGGTAGAAATTCAGTATCGACTAAAAGTAAAAATTGTTTCGTCCGGAACGTAAGCTTATTTTCTAAAATAAATGAATATATTTTAATAGAATATATAAATTGAAGGAATTTACACAGTATAGCAATGCAATGTGAATTTTTTTTTATAGACATGGTAACATTGAAAAGAGTTATCCAATTTTGATTGGAACCACACCACTTTATACAACTTCAACGACAATTGTACCTTTGATTCGTGTTCAACATGCTCCGTCAATTGTTCCATCAGCTCCGGCAATAGACGCGATGGTGCCAGTTTCTCCAGGCAACATAAATCTTAATCATTCTTCATCGAGTCAACAAGAAACTCCAATAGTTAATCAGTCATTTTCTTTAGTTCATAATGTTCAAGAAGAATATCAACCGATTGGATTTGTCTTTACAAACCATTTAAGTCACTCTCAGAGCTCTTCAAGGCAACCAGAAACACGTAAGTTTTTTTCTGATATATTCTTAATTTTGACTCCCTGAATGTCCATCAGTAACGAAATGATCATATTTATAACTTTTTTCAATTTTCAGCGCCGCCTTCTTACGAAGAATGCACGTCTAACACGTAGGTGAATTAGCTCCTCTGTGACTATAAGGAAACTTAGTTGATTGATTGATTTTACAATGTGATATACCATAGTTAATAAGTATTTCAAAAATCATCAATTTCTGAAAAAGTTTACCATCGCATCGCCTCCATGACCCGACCATTTAAGAAGATCTAAACTTTGAAAAAGTCTTCAGTCACAAAAACATATCAAAGGACAATAAAAATATTACTAACCTGTGTCTTTGACACTTTTAACTTTATGAAGATGTATTTTTTTACATCAATCGATTTTTTGCTGTTCTCACGGAACTCACTTACACGATATCGGTATTATAATCACCAACTGAGATTGCTTGGTAGATTTTAGTGTTATACTTTGTATTATATTTAAAAATTTTTACTTTTATACACCATAAAATTCACATCCAATCCGCATTGGAAGTTGTTACTAATGTAAAGCAAAGCTGCAAATCCCAAATATAATTTATATTGTGCCGAATGAATGGTATTATAAAAAAGTATATTTTAAAATATGTGACATTAAATAAGAAATTTAAAATTACTTTTTTGTTGTACCACAATTCTATAGTAATAATTATTCTATTTCATGTTTATTGAATATTTATTTGAAATAAAAAATTTATAAATAAAAAGACTAAAATTAAATTGCAATAATCTATTACCGTTTAAAGCGTTTCTATACAAAATTTAGAAGTTTTTTTTGTTATAGATGTTATTAGATTCTGCATTGACAGGATTAGTTTGTTATCATCACCAAAAACACAATTTCCTCAAACCCTTCAAAGGAATCTGAATTCTCCATATAAAAAAATTAATTAAATTTTTTTGTAGTTTATTTTAGATTAATGATAAAAAAAAATTGAACCCTAAAATACACATATGATAGAAAAATGATAAATAAAATGTTTAACAACAATCTTGTATATTTACACAATTTATTTTATATCTCAACATCTTCATATCATAATCCTCAAGATTCAAGTCAATAGTAAAAGTAACTCTTAACAGTTAAAAGACGAATCATGTACTTACAATAAATTGAGGATAAATTACGATATTTCACTTAAATCATTTTTTTTCGCATTGACAGCGAATATAATCCTTTCTTGGATCAAGAGATATTAAAAAGAAGCAGTTACGGAAGTTTCACAATATACAGAAAACAGATTACGTGGAGATTTTTTAACAACTATAAAACTTGTTCGGCTTGAGGGATCGCTGGCCGACTCTCGTTTCTACTCTAAAAAAAGTGTTTATAAACAAATTCACACATTGCAATATTTTTAATAATTTTTTTTTCTCGGAGAAAAATGAAGTGTCGAGTACAAAAACTAGTGTAAATATTGGTAATAAACTCTAATTAATAATTATTGTATACAACAATTTACTTTTCTCCGCTCGTAACAAATTTTGTCTCTCGTGTTAACTCCTTGAAATAATTTGAATGATTATCCCGAACAAACACTTTTGATACAATAACGAAGAAAGTAGTCAATTTTATAATATAATAAAAAAATGGAATTTATCGCAACGATGACACATGATATTTTTTACGTTCTGCGCAACAAATATTTATTTTGTTTCAATGGTAAACTTAAGCACAAAAAATAGTAACATTTTGTTTTGTTTTTTTTTCTTTTTGTATTTTTATATAAACAATAGTTACATTAATCTTTGAATAAAGAAGAAGAATATTCTAAGATTGCTTTATTCACGTAAAAATGTTGGCTTATGGTTCCTGGATATTCGTAAATATTTTATATTAAGTTGTACCCGAGAAGTAAAAAGGAACTGTGCGCTCCAGCTTTACAAAAATTCGTCTGCTTTTATGTTACAATAATATTTCCCTTGGTTCAGGACAACCAACCCTCAATATATTATTATCATAAATAAATTTGGTCTATCGGTAATAATGTCAATACGCCGGTAAAAAAACAAACTGGCAGTATTTGGTTTAGGGAAAGTCAAGATTACTGGAAATAGTAAAAAAAAATTAGAAAATTTCTTTTACAGTCCGTGTAATTATTACTGTACAATTGAGGTGTTTCACAATAAGCCACAGGAAGTATTTCAAGTTTATCACTCGCATTTGATAATTAAGAAAGCGATTTGCGTTACATCCAGTAAACTTGAAATTCTAAAAATTGTATGGCCTATAGGTATTTTGCAAATCTAGTGGCGATAAACGATAAACACCCTCAAAAGTTACATCGTGCAGAAATTTTTTCTTTTTAAATCTTAAATCTTGTTTATCAATCGTACAAAAAATTTCAATTTTTTAAAACGAAAAACTATTTGTTAAAAAAAATTATATTCAGACAAGATTTAAATTGTTTAAAAAATCAGTCTCTCCATAGATACAGGTTAAACTTCAGGGTTGATTAGTTTCTTTCTCTTTTTTTCTTCAAGGAAATAATTAAAACAAAAAGGAAAACTATCTCGTCCCAAGGGATAATTCGATTACTTCCATCGATTCGCAAAATTACCCTGAACAGTCTGCATGTATTTAAACTATTAAGACCCACATATCTGTTTGTAAATCCGCGGTAGATTCGCTTTTAAAAAAATAATCAGTGTTATAGTGTAACATACTGGGTTCAAGACAGACATCAACATTTCTACTTTAGTTGTGTGTACGACTCGATAGAACATTAACGTTTATCGAGATTGAGAATAATTTGTATATTACATAAACGACTTCGTTGATCCAAGTCATGAACCAGAGATTAACTGTGTCGTGCACATGGGTTTTTTTTTTTATTGTGTGGAATTTCGTGTACTTGTTATGTGTGTACGTTTACGCGATCATTTTTTTTTCTTTTATCATTTTCTCAGTCTGCACACGCTCCAAAAAATATCTGAAAGTATATTTCTATTTTTAATATAAGACATATATCCGTTTTCTATTTTTATCATTCAAAGTCAAGGTTACATGACTTGTAATAATATTAATCACCACATTTATAAATTTGTTTCTCAAATCGTCATATATTTCCCTTTGTTTTCTTTTTGTGATTTTTTTAATAAAAATTATTTTCATTTCTATGAGTAATTTTTGTGTTTGAATTGTTTGCACGATTAGAATTAGACTGTCATTTATTTTGAAAGTTATCGAAAATATTCTTAAAGAATTAAAAATAAGTAGGTTAAATTTTCATTGTAAATTCAATATTTAATGTACGGTTTTATATTTTAAAAATACTATCATTCGATGCAGAAAGATACATAAGCAGTAATATAAATATTATTACTTATATGCCTTTTTACTTTTGATGGTAGAATATTAAGAGTGTGAATATTTACTTACCATAACTAGAAACGCATAGACTTTAACCCTCTCGTTTAATGGCACCTGGAGCCTCAGCAAGTCCTTTAACTTTAAGTCGGTCTGCAGTTTTCAAAAAGGCTGGGAGTTGATCTTGTGATACATTTACTTCACCTGCGTACATAAATTCTAGAATTGCTTGTAGATGACTATATGCTACATCCTTGAGTATAATAATTGGGTGTTTGGAGGGATTTTCCTATAATGTAAGAATATTTGTATTCAAAATTAAATTTTTCTTTAATATAAAGCAATTTTTAACGCAAATATATTGTCGGTATATGGAAATATTACCTCTAATAGAGATTTAAAATATGGACTGCAAGCGGACAGTACCATTTTGTGCGCTTTGCACGTTTGTCCATCACAGGCTAACGTTACATCTGTGAAGCTCTTTTCATCTCGTAGGTGTTTAAACGAAGACACCATATTTGTTTGGAAATCGTTCCATTTGAGAAAAAACTGTTGTTGTTCGCCAGCCATCGTTGATACTGTATACTGTACACTGTATACTGTATACAATTATCTACAATTGAAAAAATTAAAATTTATTAAAATATAAATAAATTTAATAGATATTTAGAAACGAAAAATAAGAATAAGTCATAACTGTCCTCTACTGTTAAAAGCTTGACCTTGAAGATAAGTTAAAATGAAGAAATGTGTGTTAATATTGTAGACATGTAAATTTTGACATTGATCGATTTTATTGTTCAGATCTATCGGAATTTCTCAAAAGTTTCAAATTTCAATTGACTTTTTTCAAAATCGTCAAAAATTTGTAATACTTACTAAACTAAATTTTTTTAATCTATATATTTAGATTGGGTTGGTAGCAATCGTATGTAAATAAATCCTATGTTAAAAAATTCAACGCTAAGAAATATTCTAAAAATTTAGTTATTTAATTTTGTAACTTTAAGCTATTAAACTTAACACCAGAAAACTCTACACAAATAAATATCTTATTGAAAATTTTTTTAAATTATATACAAGAAAAATGTTTTATCACTTTTTAGTTTTTTTTTTAATTCTATACAATTAAATTCTACAAGATAAAATTCTACTCACAATCAGTTTAATTGAAATATTCAAAACTCTTCACAGTTAAGTTGACAACTTCGTTATTTTGCATCACCTGCTTTTTTTCTCTTTAAACAAAAATGATATTTCAGAAAAAAATATATTTCTATTTTTTTAATTATAAAAATAGCTTTGGTCTCTATAGAGAATTCAATATTATTAAATGTATCGAAAACTGATATAAAGTTAAATTATATGTTTATATTAATTATAGAAGAATTTCTTAATGAAAAAAATTCCATAACAATAAAGAACAATCATCAAAAGTAAGTATATTTATGTCTTGGGCTATTCATAAAAAAAGAACAAATTGTCCTCCATTTTTGAAATACGATAAAAGCAAAAAAAACAGGTTTGATAATTAAAACAAAAATGGTGCTATATATGGTCAAAATAAAAAAATACGTTATTTAACGTTGGATCATAATTTTAACGCACCTTAGGTAACAGAAAATTATTAAAGTTGTGATTTTATCAGTTACAAGTAAATTGATTTGAACTTTAATAATTTAAATGTCGGACTTCCCAGCCAAACAAAAATATAACCGAGAAATCGATAATGCGTCCAAAAATGGATCGGTTAAAAAGTAAGAAAATTATTGGCGTGGATTTGTAAAGGTGTGCTAATAAAAAAAATTTTTGAGGTTAGTGCGTGTGACTTTTTAAATATGTAAATTTATATTGAAGGTCAAATTAAACGTTTGATTGAAATGAAAGCTTTTACACGTGATCATTTTGACAAGAGTGTTTATGGGTTCGCATGTTCGACAATGGATGCTGGATCGCGCTATTCACATTTTACCACAACAATACGCGTGCGTCTGTTCCTCACCATCAAAGACACTTGGTTTCCAAAAAAGACGATCAAATAAAAACAATCTGAATGTAGAAATAATATAAAAATTGTTATGCTTACCGTTGAAATAATTTACGTAACAAAATCCTTCAAACCGACGCACAAAATTCAGAAAACGAGATACAGGAAATATAACACTGGCGAAAACTATTTACCCAGTGGTAACAATTTTTTTGTTATGGCTAATATCACGGATAGAAAATTCGACATAACTCGGTCCCTTCCGTCTATAGTCGACGCTCTTCGTCATCAGTGCTGCCAACGGCATATAACGGTAGTTTCATCAAACGCTTCCGGGTTGTCATTCAATGAAAATTCTTTTTTATTTTTTATCCTTAAATGGAAATAAAAGTAATGTCTTCGTTTTAAACAAATTTAAACTGAAAATAAAAATTAGTAATGTAAATTTGTAGATGAAAGAAGGAATATATTTAAATAATTTTAATTAATAAATGATAGATGAAAAATTTCATTTTTTATCAGTGCTGGAAACTGTCATTCAAGAATTTCTACCTGGAAATACATAATTATATGTAAAAAAAAGAGGGCCTTTAAAATCTTGCAGGTTGATTCAGAAATTATTTGAAATATAATTTTTCCCCCTTATTCTCGAATATGAAAAATAATTTACCAATTTTCTTCGTTTAATTATCCAATAGTTCACATTTTATTAATATAGTTTTGGTAAAATTTATTATAAATGTTGTTAACAATGAAGTGGACAATTTATTTTACCACTAGAGGATAAATTTTAATTCTACAAAATCATAAAATTTTGTATAATAAAATCCAAAAAATTTACCACACTTATCAGGAATATTGTTTATTGTTTTAAATAGTCTAATTAAATTATGTTTCCAAAAACAATTGATAATGTAAGGGTAGCATCAGGTTTAAGCAGTCGTTTTTAATCTTTAGTCACCAATCACCAATTGTTGGTATAGATGAAAACTACCAGGAATTTTTAAATAATTTAAATTGTTTAACATTTACTAATTCATTTCATGTTGGTGTTATAGAGAAGCTGCTTTACCGATATTTGCGTTCTACAAGCCATGGAGAAAAATCACAAGCTGTGAACTGTCAATTGCTGTCAATTTCTTTCAGAAAAATGCTAAAATAGAAAATAATAATCATGGATGTGGTAACAACAAGTCTTGAAGCTCTCATTCGTAAGTCTTAATGTTTTTCTTACTTCAAAACAAATAATAAAAACTACCAACATAATGAAAAGCATATCAAAATATTTTGATTGACTAAATTTTGACTGGTTCGTCATTTAAATCACATCTGTATGTATCTGAATTATAAATCTACATGTCACTGCAGATATTGTTATTAATAAATTATTATAATTTGCATTTGTATTATTTTAGCTAGTGTTCTCGACTTTAATAATATAATCATATATGTGTTTTTAGAAAGGGTAACAAATCCACAAAATCCACAAAAACCTGACATTGCTGCTATTGAGGCTTTTTGCGTAACGATTTTAAAAGAAACCGAGGGTGTACACATTGCTAGTAAACTTTTGGCAACTCATATTGTTGAATCATCAAGCGAATGGGAGGCATTACAAGCACTTTCGGTATATTTTTTTAAAAATAATTTTGTATACACATGATTTTTATTAAAAAAAAACATTCAGGGTGTACTTTTGTTTATGTTATTTTTATTTGCCTCCTCTAGAATAATTGTTATTCTTCATTCACGCAATAAATAATAATTTTATTTATTTGTCAGATATATCTAATATATTCATTTATTTCTTAAATATTTTTCAGCTTCTAGATACATGTATGAGACGATGTGGAAGTTTATTTCACGCGGAGGTTGGAAAATTTCGTTTTTTAAATGAATTGATAAAACTTGTGTCTCCAAAATATCTTGGAAATTCAACTCCAGTTGCCGTACGTGAAAAAGTACTGGAATTATTATACATATGGACCGTTGAATATCCACGAGAGATGAAAATAAAGGAAGCCTTTGAAATGCTTAAAAAACAAGGCGTAGTAAAGGTTAGTTTTTTTAAATGTATTTAAGTATTAAAAATCTGAAACTATGAGAAAGAAAATTAAAGTTTTTTCAAACAGGACGAGTTATTACAATCGACGAATGCAATCGATGGAACAAAAGCTGGGAAGTCAAAGAGTCAAATTTTTGAAGATGAAGAAAAATCGAAACTTCTTCAAAAATTGCTACAAAGTAAAAATCCTGATGATTATCAAGCGGCAAATAAATTGATCAAAACTATGGTGAAGGAGGTATTTTATTTTCTTTTATCGAACTTTTTTTTAAATTTTATACGATAAGTTCAAAGGCATTTTTGGGAAAGTTTGTAAATGTATCTAAATTGAATATTTGGAAAAATTTTTTCAGGACGAGAAGAGACTTCAACAAGACTCGCGAAGAATCATGGAATTGGAGTCTGTTCACAGTAATGCCAGACTCTTATCGGACATGCTGAATTCTTTTACACCTGGTCAAGCAAACACTGAAGATTTGGAATTAATGAAGGAGTTACATGATGCATGTGGACGTCTTAAACCGATTATTTTAAGACTCGCTAACGAGATCCAAGATAACGAAGATATGCTCAGTGAGTAAATATTACTGTCCTACAACTAATAGACGTATAATGTGGTTTAACTAAAATAAATTTATATTTCGTATTTAAAATTTGCAGAAGAAGTACTTGCAGCGAATGATGAATTAGATCAAGTTTTTGATAAATATGCAACAACTCTTGTACTTAATCGACCAACAACAGAAACTTCGAATGCTAATATTACAAATAATTCTTCATTATTGGATCTCTCAGCACCAAATGAAATTATTTCTTCCAATAATAATTCAACTAATAATGAAACAGAGTGCAATAATTTACCAACACAGACAGATATGGATATTTTAGGAGATATTTTTAATTCTTTGGGAACTAATTCAAGTTCTGTTCCTGAGACACCACCTCTATTACCTGCTTTGTCAATGCAACCGATTAATATTGCTGCAACAAATAAAACAGGTCAGTTTATTAATTTGACAAGAAAAATTAAATATTCAAATTATTTCAATTTCATTTTAACATTTCATAAATGAAAAAAATTTTATAAAAATTAACAAAATTGTTAGCGAGACATTTCGTGCTTAACTTTCTCCATTAAATTTGTTCAGCATGGTTAAAAAATGGAGCATGAACTAATAAAAAATCGATTCATTATCTAACACAGACTTGGATGCAAATAGTAAAAAAGAGAATAGTAAAATAAATTTATTAGAATTTTCAGAGATGTTGCCGAATTTCATATTCTAGTTTTGGAGAAAGGTACGCGCGAATTTTCCATTTTTTTCATATATATTTTTTATTAAATGGAGAAAAAGAGAAAACAATTTTATTTTTCAATACAGTGGAGAGTGCGATTGTGAAGCCAAAAGGAGATAGTAAAACGAAAGGTCTAGATGATTTAGACGAATTAGGAGAGTCTTTACTTAAGGAAAGTTTGTCATTCATTACTGTAAAAGGATCTTTCAATAATGCAAGGTAAATTTCATTATTATAATTATTTTATTTAAATAACTAACTATCTTTTATTATCTATTTCATGTATTTTTTTTATTTGTCTAAACAACAATTTCTATTTGATTTTAAGCAAAGAAACAAGTCGACTACCTATGAATAGTTTAAAAAAATTGTCAGCGTTCTCAACTTCGATGCAAACAAATAACTGTAATATTGTGAAAGAAACTGCAAAGTCTTCGAAAGATGAATCAAAATTAAAAAGTGAATCTTCTGAAACTAAAAGCGAAATTACGAGTCATGATGTGCCAATGTTACTTAATGGTGACGAAAGTTTTGATAATGACAAATCTCATTTTCTTAGTAACAAAATTACGAATAAAGTGAACAAAGAAGAAATGGAAGATAACGATATGCCGTTATTATCTGTTAATAATGAGGTTGAAATTAAACCCTTGGCAGATATTTCCGTTTCATTGGAAAATATTAAACCTGGTATTTAAAAATTTATTTCTTCATGAATTTTAAATGTAATTAGCAATTAACTAATTAAATTTTTATGATTAAATTACAGGATCAATTCCACCATTAACTGTAATTGATGAGAAAAATGGGATTACGGTTGTATTACATTTTGCAAAAGATAGTCCGCGACCTGCCGATGTATCTGTTGTCGTCGTTACAACGATGAGCAAAAATTCTAAACCTCTCTTTAATTATTTATTTCAAGCTGTAGTGCCCAAGGTGAATATTTTGAACAAAGACATTTTTTTTACAAATTTAACTATCATTTGGAAACAAAAGTTGTTAAATTTAAATAATTATGTAACAAATATTTATAATCATTTATGCTATATAATTATAATAACTTGACACTTTTCTTAGAAATGCAAATGTAGACTTCAGCCTCCATCGAGTACAGAACTTCCGGCTCATAATCCATTTCTACCTCCATCAGCAATCACACAAATTGTATTAATTGCAAATCCTCTCAAGGTATATATAATATTTTATTTCAGATAATTTTAGATAATTATATTATACATAACAATCAATTTTCCAGGAAACCCTGTCACTGAAATTTATGTTAAGTTATACAATGGATGGCGAAACGATAACTGAAATGGGAGAGGTCGATAGATTGCCCATCGTTTAATTTACAAAAATCAAGTGCAAATTGTGCTTGAAACTTTATGTTATATTAAAAAACGATAAAGCTAAATAATGTGATCATTAAAAGAGTCAAGAGAAAAGAATGTATCCGAGATGTTTTAAATTTTATTTACATGTTAGAGCTACAAAGAATTATGAAGCGTATAAATCTATTTTAAGACTGGTAACTTTTAACGAATAATAACATAGAGTGAATCTGCGAGAGTAATATAAAAATAAAATCGTTATTAATTACAAGTATTAAATATTTGCATTTATTGTTATATATATTTCAAGAATATATATATGTATGTAAAAATTTTGACAAATTTCTTATAAGTTTTTAACGAAACACAAAAAAATGCATTATATGCTTTTACGGAAATAATGCTTTATTAATAATTGTATACGTAAATTTAGCTTTAGATTAATTTCACTGCATATTGCTTTGTTTAGTTTCTCGTAAAAATTTGTTATTGCGTAGCACTTTATGTACATAAATATAGGTAAAAGATAAAATAAAATTCGTGATGATTTAAAAAAAAAAACGATCTTTGACATTCTAATTCTAATTATCATAATTTAATTGGTAAATAAATTAATAATAATCTAACTTGTCGATCCAACTTCGTCTCGAAATGTGAGAGCTGTGATGGCTTTTTGGTGACCTTCGTATTTTCTTTCCACTGTACCAGTAGCAATATTCCATAGCCTAGCAACTCCATCTGAAGATGCTGTAAGGATGAAATCAAAAATCGTTTTACATTTATTTTCATCAATTCTATAAATAAATAAAAAAAAGTATGTTTCCTGATAATTACCGGTGAAAACATATTGAGAATCACCACTAAATGCTGCATCCCAGACCCAACGTTTTGCTTCATGCTGAAGAACCTGAACCTCAGAAAAGTCCATGGTTTTCCAAACTCGTGCAGTTTGATCAGCGGATGTCGTTACAAGAAGGCTGAAATAAATAATTTATATTTCAGGAAATAAACTGAACGCATAAAATACTGTAAAAAAAAAGTGAAGTTCTAGAATATTTTATGTTTCTTTTCCGTTTTCTTTTCTTACGTTGAATCTGGACTAAATTTACATCGAAGTCCATAACGTTTATGAGCTTCAAGTTTATGGCGAGGATTGAGTCGAGTTGGTTCTTCTTCTATTCCACCAGTCAAAGCCCAAACAAAGCAATGACCCTTATTATTTACAGCCGCCATGTAAATTCCATCCGGATCTATTGCTATGTCTTGTATTGACGCTTCTGCTTCCGGAATCTGATAAGTTGATTTTTTTTTAAAACATTTTTTTAATTGATTATATCTATATGTAATGATAATAGTAAAGATAATTTATAAATTCGATTAATTCAATATCCTTGAGAAAAAGATTAATTAATTACCAATTGTTCATTGCGATCAGAACGCAAATCCCACATGTATATCAGTCCACTTTGATCGCCAACAATTAATTCCGCTTGATTAGGATGAAGACATACACAATTTACTGGTGCTGATACTTGAAATATCCTTTGACATTGAAAACTACTGGCTCTAAATAACAAAAATTTATAGGTATTTTAAAAACAAACTTTCAAAATTTTAATATATTGCAGTTCCTGGCATATATACCTCAAATCCCAAATTCTAGCAGAACAATCTTCCCCACCTGTGTACATCCATTTTCCTTCTCCCTGCAAAATAAAAATACAAATCAAATTAATAAAAATAAAAATTACATCCACTTGCAAAAAAAATGTTTCAATACCTGAAATCCTAATCCAGTGACATTCTTTGTAACACCTTCATAATTAATAACAGGATTAGGATTATTGGATGCTAAATCATACATTCGAATGTGTTGATAACCAGCTGCTGCTATTACATACTTGTCTGGTGTTATTTCTAAAACATTAACTTGCTATTTAATAATAGTTAAGGTTGTTTACTTGGAATTTTGAAATTTGTGAAGTAATTTTTCTTTAAAAGGATACTGATTCAGTATGTTGAACTGTTCGCAAACAATGTCCAGTATGAGCTTGCCATATTTTAATTGTATGATCGTAGCTTCCAGTTGCAAAAATGACTTGTTCATTACCAGTTGCTCCATCAACAGTCATCGTTATCTGAAATATACAATTTTTGTTAAAATAAGATTCAAATTTTAAAACACAAAGTTATTGATAAATCTAATTACGAAATTGGGATACTTATAAATATACGAAATAATCCACGTCGATTTTTCAAGTGGATATCTATTTGATTTGAAATAATTCAAGAGGAAATTTTTGTTATCTTTTTAATCTTAAAAAATATTTAAAAATGGACATCAAATTCGAATTTTAAGACCCCGGGGGGATTAGTCACTTACTATATTTTCCGCTTTTTAAAGAGGTTATCTTACATATTTACAGTTTATTAAGAAAATCAATAATAAATCTAAGCGGATTTCATTAAATTGTTTAAAATCAACACATAGATTTCCGCATGTAAAATCCACGTGGATCTTTTAACATGGATTATTGATATATATCTATATATATAACAAAAGAGATATATTTATTATTTAAGTCTTTAACATATCTAGCTAATTAATATTCGTGTATATTAACAAACCGAATACAAATATAAATTTTTCATTAAAATTTAATTAATTTATTAAAAATTAAAAATTTGCAAAAAAAAAATTGTAATTAAAAATGTAAATTTTCGCCATTGAGAATTCATTTTTAAACATTTTTTTATATTTCATTGAATATATCATTTTAATAATCATTTAGATCATGAAAATGAATTTCACAATGAATTGAGACGCTTGAATATCATAATTAAGTGAAAATATGCTACTTACATATGATGCGGTTATTATAACAATAAAAATATTATTGCATTCATAACCTACAAAAAATGACACTTTGTCGATTTTTTCTTACTCTTCTGTTGCACCGACGCCAAAGGTAATAAGGACAGAATTTCATCCTTATGGGTCAAAGTGTCATCACACTCTAACCTCAAATAACATACCGGATTTTACAGAAAAGTATGAATAGTTCATTTTTTAAGGTATAAAAGTAGTGTTCCAATTTAGAAATAATTTATGATCATTATTTTCATAACAATTTATTTCATTTGCAGATGAAATAATACTAGTAAATCGTTTAAATTACATACATTTAGAGGGCCATTTGACCCCGGAGATGTATACAATCATTTCCAACTAGTGATTTTGTTCGTAATTGTCAATTTTACGAGCTCTAAAAGCAGAACGAAGCCGCTCCGAAACGCGTGCGTAGACGCTAACAACTAAAGCCGCTGTTGGCTCGTTAATCTCCCTCGGAAGGAAAGAAATTAATAAAAAACAAACTACAAGTGTTTATCTTTTGATTGTTTATGCGCTCGTGTTTCGAACTCACGGTTTTGCAACAAGTTCCTGCAGTTTGTTTTGTCAAAAGTGAAACACTTCCTGTTGATTGCGGTTATTTAATTTGATATCATAATTTGAAAAATAATAAAAGTAACATATCTGGCATAAAGTGAATTCAAATAATATCGCTGATATCGCGCCCTGGGGAAAACTCGGGTAAAACTTGAGTGAAATGTCATGTACTTATGCGGATGGCTTGTCGCCCTACGAGAACAAAGGCGTATTAGGCTTAGAGGAGGTACAATTGATCATTTTAGATATGTTTCTAATTAATAGCCGAAATATATGGGAAACACATTTTTGAATGTCATTAACTGCGATTGTTTGTTTTTGCAGAAATACGACACTCAAGAAACACTTCGACTTAAGTGTGATCTTCTTGCCGATTGGATTAAAGGTGCACGGCATGTTGTCGTTCACACAGGAGCTGGCATTAGTACAGCTGCTGGAATCCCTGATTTTAGGTGTGAAAAAAAAATTGTCAAAAATCTTTCATTCTCTTACAATGGCAATTCAAACTTTCCTTTGTCACACCACTCGTTTGAAATCACTTGAAACTTTTGTTTTTATTATTGACGATGATTAATTCTTTTTTATTATAATTAAATAATATTTTGTTAATAGATAATATTTTTTTCCATTACAATGAAAATATGATTGCAAACAAATTTTAGAGGCGATATTGTTTTTTCTTGAATTTTTTTGCTTTCATTAAGAGTAAAGAAAAATTTAAGAAACTATTTACGAACTATTTGAAATTCTTTCAGGGGACCAAATGGAGTTTGGACATTGGAGAAGATTGGCGAAAAACCATCAATGAGTGTCGCGTTCGATGATGCGATTCCAACAAAAGCGCACATGGCGATCAAGAAATTAATCGACACCAGTAAATGTCAATAACTTTTTCTAACTTTATTGATTATTTATTTATGATTATTTCTTTAACGTTTATAATGAACGTTTTATTTCTCTCTTATTAAAAACAACAGACCTTTGAATGAAAGAATGACAAAATAGGAGGGAATAATAGAAATTATACTAATCTAAATTTAATCAAAAATTTTGACCTGAATATCGATTGTCAAAAACCTTACTACTTTTTCAATGATTTTCTATTAGATTATTAACTCATTCTTTCAAAAAATTTAGAACAAAAATCACTGGAATTAGTAAAAATGAGTAATATTTTTTTGTTAAGAAAAAAAACACCGAATTTCATTGACAAAAAAAAATTTATATTCATTAAATTTCATTGCAGATAAAGTTAAGTATGTAGTAAGTCAGAATATTGATGGATTACATCTAAAATCGGGAGTTGGAAGGCAATATATTGCGGAATTACATGGAAATATGTTTGTTGAACAATGTGACAAATGTGGAAGGTACGTTTACCAAACGTAGAATCGAAAGTTATGTAATTTTTTGTTGATACGCTATATAATTCAGTGGCCATTTATTGCAGGCAATTCATCCGTAACTGTTCAACAAAAAGTGTTGGCAAAAAGTGTCTCGAAACGGTCTGCAGATCAAGTCAAACGGGAGGCCGTCCTTGTCGTGGAAAAATGCACGACACAATACTCGATTGGGAACACAGTTTACCCAATGACGATCTTACACTTTCTGATCTTCATGCCAGGTAAATTTTCTTTCTTTTAATTAAAAATAAAATTCTTAATGTTCATTTAAAGTTTGAATTTTATAATTTTTTTTACAAGTGTTTGATTGCTTTCTAGAATAAATTTCATATAAGCTCTATTCAGGATTTTTGCTGGTTAAACACAGAATTTCCAAAACTGATCAATTTCTTCATATTATAATTAATAATTTAAAAAATACAAAAATTATTTTACAAACTTGAAAAAATTTTCTTTAATAGTGTTGCCGATTTGAGTATATGCTTGGGAACGACTCTACAAATAATACCCAGTGGAAATTTACCTCTATACACGAAAAAATACGGTGGTCGTCTTGTTATTTGCAATCTACAGCCAACAAAACACGTAAACAGTTTTTCACTATCTAATTGCCTCATTAAGATAAAAAAAAAAATTTGCCACCTTTTTTTATGCCTTGGAGTCGCTCTGAGACCTGAAATTCTATAAATTCTAAAATGAAAATCTATTTCAATTTTCAGGACAAAAAGGCTGATTTGATAATTAATGGAAAAATCGATGACATCATGACAAATGTAATGAAAACTTTGGGTCTCGAAATTCCTGAATATGAAGTTGAATTAGATACAACGAGAAATCCTGATACTGACTCACCGGAAATGGATTGGACGATACCGAGTAATCTAATAAAAGAAATGAAAATCCTTTACAAAAAAGTATGCACGCCTGTAAAACGAAAGCGAAAGACATTCATGTACGAAAGAGAAATGCCAAAACCAGTCAAAAAAGAGAGAAAAGGATTCCTACCAAAACCAGATATAAAACCCGAATTAAAAACGCTTAATGAAGCGTTAAATATAATGCCCGAACAAAAGGAGTCAAATATTTTATCAAATGACTTGAGCATTAATCAAAATCAAGATTATATGAAGGATTTTGTTATAAAACAAGAGCCTACAAGTAGCAATAGCGAGAAAACAATAGATGCCGAAATTGTCGCAAACGATACATTCGACGTTAATGACTGTAATGATATAATTGACGCCATTGACAGCAACATTATGTAGTAGGATCGGGCGGGACAAAATCCATTTTTCCCTACATTTTAGTACCTAGCAACGTGGCCGTATTTATAAACGCATATTTGTAATTGTGAGTGATTGAATCATAAATATTTATCTATATATAAAAATATATAAATATCTATGCGAGAAAAAGAGATATTTAAACGAAAAGAAAAAAAAATACAATTTTGATCGATGCGAGTCTCAAAAGAAAAAAAAAAAGAAAAAAAAATATTAATGTTATTGCATTTAAAAAATTAGATGATTGCTAATTCCAAATTTTTGGACAAACTACCTCTCGTTGCTATCTGTCGAATAATTATTATCGCCGATCAAAGCTCAACAAGCACTAACGAAACCTTGTTTTTATACACGAAAAATCAAATCCTGGAAGAAAAAAAAATCACATCCCAAGCTTGTTGTTCACATTTTCACTATTCTGTGACTATTACTGAGTTTCAAAAAAAAAAGAAGTTATTTGAATTTCGTAAAATAAAGAGGAAAGAATTGGAAAAACAATCAGAACAAAAGTTAATATTTTCTATTAAATAGAAAAAGAAAAACATTTTACAATATTTAAATTAAACAAATGTTTAATTAAAATTAGGGGTATTTTTATTTTTAACTATTGAAAATTGCATTTTTATAAACATTACATAAATTTGAGGTTACTAACCTTAAGCAAACGTTTTTAAAATTTGATAATTCTGTCATAAATTTTTAATCTTTATTCAAGTACAACTTTTAATGTTAAAAATAAAATTACCCTTTTTTCAAAGACACAAAAATATTTAGTTGGACTAACTTATGTTTTGACTGTCCGACCGATTCTTTAATAGGTACATGTGACACATAATGACAAAGCAGTTCAAAATAATTAAAAATTTTTGATTTAATTTTTTAAATAATTAAAATATGAAAAGTTTTGAAGAAATTTTTTTGTATCCTTTTTTAATTTGAAATTAGTTTAACAAAGGAATTATTTTTCTTCGATGTATAGAAAATTAAAATAAATTAAATTAAAAATTCTATTTATTTTAATGACTATATTTACATCGTTTACTTAAGGGTATTTAACTAAAGACAAGGGATGCGTAAGTGCTCAGGCGTTTATGTTCCGCTTCTCCTTGGTTAAGTATGCAATGTAAATGTAATTATAGTTTTGAGAGCGATAGCGTTATATGTTACATGGCCTAAAGGATATTTGAACCATTGACGTAATAACGAATTAGTAGATTTCCAAAGAAATTATAAATCTAAATAATTTTTGAATAACTTTTGCTCCATTTTTAGAAAAAACAATGCGAACAAAAAATAATTCTCGAAATTACGTAAATGGACGGAATTTCCTTAAAAAAGAAAAAAAGATAAAGATAAATCCAAAATCTCTGGTGACAATTTTTGAGAAAGAAAATGAATGTACCAAAATTTGGAAAGCGTATTTTAATTGTGTGTAGTGTACCTAGTGCTAAGTGTTTCAGTAGGTATACATTGCAACTCTTGAAATTACAACTTTTTGGGCTTTTGCCACATAGTTCCTCGTTTATTAACCATATATTTCATGCGTCGAACATTTTAAAATCGGTGCAAAAAAAAAGAGGTCATTTTCTAATCTTATAAAAATGACTTAACGGATGCAAAACTCTTCTGCACATTTCTTAATGCAAAACAAAAATGTTTTGCCCTTTTTTCGTGATTCGAAAGTGACCTTCGTGCAGTTAATTGTCGAGTTGGAAGTTGATTATTGTAGTATTTTATACAAATGCTTTTGGTAAATTTGCTCGCGAGTGTGTTCTTTACTTTAGTCTTTTATAAGAAATATATATTTTGTTTGTTTGTTTTTTTTGTTATATAAACATTATTTTAAGAGAATTATTTTTTATGAGAATTTAGTGAGTCTTCCCCATTGAAAATGAAATGAAAATAATAAAATATTTAAAAACAAGTAATAATAAGAAATAAAAAAAAATATTTGAAAAAACATTTTTTAAATAAATAATGCGAAAGTAAAATTTAATAAAAGATATTTTGCAATTTTACCAAATGCACTTGTGTTGTAGTCCAAGTAAAGATATTAAGAATATCTTACGTTCAAAAACAAATATAGTTAAGCGAGTATTTGTAAGATCCATTTCTGTTTGGTTCCCATAGAAACAACAGTTATATCAATCTATTATAATTGATCATCCTATTTAGTATCAGCTTAATCCATACGGCTTTTCGTCATTTACAATTTACATATGTAAGTCAATTCGCGCAAGACCTATCCTTCATTTACGGCGCATATTTTACATTTTTAAAACTATCGTGCCATAGTTCTTTTACATGTTTAACGTTTTGTAATAAGAATTAAATAAATTGGTTATAATCAGTTCATTCAATTTACACGATTCTTCTTTTTTCCCAATTAGTAATTAGAACCCGATTTCCATTATTTCATAATTTATATGTTTTTAGTAAATTAAAAATTATTTTATAATGGCTAAAGAGGAATCATCAAATAAACGAGGTTGTGAATTTCGAAGAAAAAATCCCTTCAATTTGGATGATAATTTGCTAACAAAAGATTGGCGAAGTGAGACAAAAGATTCTTTTCCTTTGATAAAAAATACTAAAGAAGAAATTGGTGAATTCCTTTTATATAACACTCATTTTAATTTCGCCTATTTTATTTTTTTCATTATTGAATGATTTTTTTATAGGGAAACGAAGAAAATTACTGAAAAAATATTTTCAATTGCAAGCTGCTGAAGAAATTCAAAAAGAGGAATTAGGTGATTTGCCATTATCTGATTCTATATCTACAGAATATATTGAAAGTTTTTGTGATTCTGACTTCAAACCTCTAATGGAAAATGATTACACTGTTAATGTAAGTCTCAGTTTTAAGATGTTCATATCATATAACAGCTTTTTTTAATTTTCTCACGTAACTTAAACCTCATATAACTCAACTCATAAATTTATAACAAATAAGACATAAAATCTCATGAATTTATTATTCATAAATGTATAGAAAAAAAAATCTCTTACCTGGTCTCTATTTTAATGTTGAAAAAATAGATCCAACTGAAATATCCATTGTACGGAGGCGTTGCAAGTTCGTTATATAAAGAGCAGATAGAAAAGGGTTATTTGAAACTGCATTCATCAATTTGTGACTTCAACCAACCATTTCGCAAATGTAATTATTTCACAATGCCACCAGAACTTTCGCTACGAGACGCAGAATCATGATACCTACCATCATAATATATTAATTAATTTTAATTCACCAGAAAATAAAGACTTTTTTTATGTTCAGGAAGATTTTATGCACAAAGAAATATTTATATACACATATGCACATAAGAATAAATATGTACAGATGAAGTAAGAAACAAAAATGTTATAATTTTAATGTCTAATCATAATGCGGCAAATTTGATGATATAATTTTAATCAAATAAACGTTTGATTAATAGGTAAATTACTGATTTTTACCTAATCCTAGAATGTTAAATATTCAAAATCTTGTTACATTTTTAAGGCAACATTGACAATGAGTAGAAAAGCTTTTTAAAAAATGGACCCAATAAGAATCAAATTTTAACTCATAAACAGTAGATTCTTATTTTTTCCAAATTAAAAAAAACTAATATTAATGTAAATTACTTTTCATTTTTTTCACCCATACACATACATTTTTTATATGAAATTTAAAGTTAAGACTGTATAACTTCACATATAACTGAAAAAAATAAATAATTTGTGCTCGATAATGAATTAAGTTTTTTTTACTTCACATCAGAGTGATTTCACATGACTTTTTCATTCAAAAATTATTTTTCATTGTTAAAAAAGATTATCAATTAAAAATAATTATTAAACAAAAATATCACAAGGAATGTCTCATCAATGAATATAAAGTGAATAAATTCACTTTGCTTTTAAACGTTGCATTGAAAACGAGTCAATATCGATAAAGCCCCCCAAAAGTAACGAAATTATAATTTGATACTTGTATGTTGATCGTTCAAATTTGAAAAATATTCAAGCACGAAGCGATACGAACTGATGGAAAACATCAAGTATATGAGGATCGAGATCTGATGTGAAAAGTAATGTTTCCAAAGTTGACGAATACTTCTGAACTTGTTCATGATGCTGAAAAAAATTTTAATTCACAAAAATTAATGAAATACTAAATATAAAATAATTATTAATATTGTAATAAAATAGATTTAATTAATAATCATTTATTTAATGATATAATGTTAATTAAATAGAACTTACCAGTAAAAATACTTGTTGAAGACGCCCAATAGTCCAACGATACCAATGTGTATTGTAATCAACACCGTCAGTGTCACAGCGGACCAAATGTTCCGAAAGGATCATTATAAAACGCTGGAAAATGATAAGAAAGAGATTTTTTTGATCTGCTTGTGCTGCTTCAAGTTTCTCTTCCATTCGTTCGACAACATCTTCTGACGGTCTTTCTCCACTCTTCTCTTTATTTTCCTCATCCTCTGACGATGATCCAGATCTACTCTCGGCTCTTCGTAATTTCTCCCGTGTCTCGGTCAATTCTTTTGTCAATTTAATAACGTGCTTATTCTTTTTTAATATTGTCAAATGTAAAATCTCCCAAATGTAGAGTCTGAAAATTAATTAATACACAAATTAAACGTAAATTTTACTTTTAATTGTACAAGTGAAAAATTATGGAGATTGTCCTTCTATTTCATTTATTTTTACTAACTTGGTAAACTCTGAAGGCATTTCTTTGGAAAATATCCAATTGGCGATGGCACTGCATTCAATGATGCCCGTTTTTAATAATTTGTCAGTCAATACCACCATCATTTGAGAATGATTTTTCCAAAGGGCGAACATATTTCGCAGGATACAAATTTGAGCTTCTTCTGTTTCAGCCAGGACCTTGAATAAAAAAATAATAAAATGAAATAAAATTTCAAAAATGAAAATAATAAAATCAAATAAAAGAAAAAAATTTAATTTTACTTTGAACACATAGTGAAATTTGCCAATGGCCGCAAAGCTATGGCTGAAACTTTTCGATCCCAGATTGAGTAAGGTTTGAACGAAAACATCAATTTTCAAAGGATTGAATGTTTCATCGTCTCCTGTTCCTGGCAGAGTGTTCAATACAGTCAAAACTTCCTCTGGAGTACATTTTCTTCTAATCGACATTACAAGTTCGTGAGCAGTGGCCGTTCCAGGAAGTGTGCCTAAAAAGTGATAGAAAAAAAAATATATAAATAATATAATACTTTTGTAGTAAACAATTTTTTCTTTAAACTTACTTGCTCCTTCCGCTGAATATTTATAAATTGGCTCTGGATGTTCTGGAATCAAACTAGCATATGACTCGGGCATCATGTCACGAATTCTCTGATAATACGATAATCTGAAAAATATTATTTTAAAAATGAGAACTTTAAACCAGATAAATTTGTTATACGAATTTTTGTTAATAAATTGCTTTTGCATATCGTTACCGTAAAGCTTTCTGAAGCACCTCTTGGATAAATTTTGGACGAGGATGTTCACTTTCTCGTTGCAGACATGAGTCCCAATCTTCCCAAGACCAACGAAATTGGAAATTACTTAAATGATAGGCGAACCACCAAACAAATCTATCAAAAGCAGTCGCAGCCATACTGTCAATTCGTCGGAATAAAATTTCCGTTGCTTGTGCCAACACTTGCGGCATTGTTGATGGTTGAAGTTTGCAAAGTTCTATCAAAATTGAACCATAAGCAATCTCCAAATGTTTTGGCGTTGGCAAACGAAACAGTTCACCAAACATCACTTCAACAATGCAATAATCAAGAGGGATTTTCAGCTTATATGGAAAATTCAGTAAATGTGCAGCGCAATCTTTTCGTTCAAAAAAGTAATTATCGATAATTTGTCTCAAGTGTTCTTCAATCAAAAATCTCTCTATGGCATGACTTCCGGGTAAAAGTGGTCCTTCAGCGGGACAGTCTGTGTAATCAAACATTCGGAATACAACATTGGGCAAAGGATAAACGTAAGATTCATGATGTGGCGGTGGAATTAATGTTGGCAAATTATGTTGAAGTGCTTCACATAAAATAGAATCGAATGCAAGATAAGGTCTTGGAATATGTTTCTCGGCCCAATTCTCTTGTCGCAGTTTTCTAACCTGGGCCCATAAACAATCTAAATACTCCTCTTGCGGATGTGGTGTATCACTGGACCAAACTCTCAAAGCCGGTTGATGTTTCTTGCTGCGTTTATTGAGAAATACTTCAATTGTCACCATAAGGTGATCCAATTCTTGCTCTTTTTTCTCATAGAGTTCTCGACCTACCCAAGGCAATGTTGAAAGAACAGCAAAAACATACCAATCGCGTCTCACCTGTGGTACACTATCTTCATTGGCAGCATCAAGCATACTGTCGAATAATTGCATCAGTGATCCACATGACAGTACGTGACAATTGACCAAATCAGCCAAAAATCGTAGTGAATATCTTGCTACATCCCATTTACCAGTTTTCAAAGCATCTTTGAAATTTTTCACCATATAATCAACGAATTCGCCGCCAAAATTGAAATTTTTTGCATTCAATAATCCTACCAGTGTCGTATAAATTGTACATTTTTCGGGCATTTTAATCGCACAATCAGTTAAAATTCGCAGAATTTTACTGCGAAATAAACCTAAATCAGCCTCTAAAACGGAAGCCAATCCTTCCAAGTTACTTTCAAGGGATGATGTTGACTTTTCACCGACTCTCAAAATAAGTGACTCGAGACGATCCTCTATCTCCTGATTCTCCGAAACTCGTCTTCGTTTCTTGTAAACGCGTTCTGTAACGCATTTTTAAAAAAATTTTAAAAACAGAGATTAGATATTCAATTATTTACTTTAAAGAACCCCCAATACCAAGTATTAGTAGTTTTTTAAGAGTTAAGCTTACATATTTATCACAATTAAAATAATATTAGAAAAATAATTCAAGTCAAAAGAACGTAAATTATTTTAATAAAGAAATAAAATAAAATAGATTCATTAACGCATACCATATCCATCGTCATCATCATGGGGTCTTCTTCTACTCATTTTGAACGAAATTTAATGAAGGTAACTTTTCACTAATTAATTAACAATCATATGAATACTTTCACTTGCTCGTGAGCTCAAAAAATCGAGGCGAAGCCTTAAAATGCCCTTCAAATTAATTAAATAAATTTTTGAATGTCAGGTACACTATAACCTAGAACAATCGACAGCCGCTTGATTTTTTCTTCTCTAAAAATTTCTGCGACGCGTCACGAATATCCACGAGTGTTTGGGCGCGAAACCAACGCAAACTAGAAAAAGAATTTAATTCTCGTGTTACTTGACAAATTTTTTAACAGAAAGCAAACAATAAAGTAATTTAATATGGATAAAGTTTGAATAGTACAAAAAATATAAGCCATTTATTATTTAACAAAACATCTGCTTATTCGGGAGATTTTATTGGAATTGTCCTTGTTTAAAAATGACGGACATTTAATTGAAATAGAGAGCCATCTACGTTGTAACAAGTGGACTATCACTTTCTTACCCTGATTTTACGTACTTTACGCTAGTTCAGGTGACATAATTTTCAAATTCAGTTGCCATTCTTGTTAAATCTTTAAACTCATATGATCATAGGCAGATTCTGGAGTAATATTTTTTCTCTTCTGCTATATAAAAAAGGAGATATATTTTGATAATAATACTTAATAACTTTTTATTTAAGTAAGTGGTAAACTTCCTCTCGGCTTCTGCCGAGTTGAGGGATTTTAGTATTAACATCTACTTGATATGCACAGATCGTGAAATCAGTTCTTTTATAATTAGAACATAATGGCACCATCACCAAAAATGGGACCTCAGGATATGCCTCCTCCAGGAGGTTATGGCCCTATTCAAATTGAACGAATCAGACTACGAAAACTCATTTCAGGTAAACGTTTCTTTATTAATAAACATCTTTTAATTTAAAATTTTAATGTATGTAATCTTTACTTTATTTATAGCTCCAATCACTATCGGAATATTTGTTGCCAGTCAGTTTATTGGATTTCATATATATGGATTAACGTGGCGAAAAATAAAGAATGAAGAAATTGAAATGAACAGTGCAAGATTTGCCATGCTTCCAATGCTTTTGGCTGAGAGAGATAGAGCGTTAGTAATTTAATGAAGAATTTCATTTTTAAAAAAATTAAAAATATAACGTTTGATTTTTATTTTTTTCAGTTTTTTGAAGCAAGTGAGAAAGAATCGAGATGATGAAAGGGAAATAATGAAGAACGATCCTGACTGGGAAGTTGGTACTTATTATAGTGAACCAATTTTTATTACACGTCCGGAAGAAGAATTTCGTGAGCCAACATTCCAAGAATTTTACGCTCATGCATCTTGGACAGAATCAATCGCTCAACGATTATTGCGTCGTCAATTTTGCTAAGTTAATATTGCGATTGTTAATTAACACTGTAGTTTAAAATATTGTAAAAGCATTAAAGTAAGTAAAATGTGTTTATTAAAAAATTAAACTAAATTAAATATTGAATTACCGTAATTGTTGATTATTGAATGGCTTATTTATATATAATTGTCAATGTTGCATACTTTTAAATGCAAACAGTAAACTCTGAATCATGTGCATTCATATAAATTATTTTTAAATTGCGTGACGGAGGGTTTATATTAAAATATAGATAATGTTTTAAAATTAAAAGTATAATTACCTAAATCACATTGGCAGTATTTAGTACAAGCAGTAGGTATTACTTCGTCAATGAATTAATAGAATATATTTAGAGGCAATAAAAATTTCAAGGAGTCTCTGATTTTTCAGCAGCTGCCGCTGCTTGTGCTGCATTTGCTTCCATCATTTTTTTCGTAAAAATTGGCAAAATTTCGGAATAAACTTCCATAACTCTGTGATTAGTATTCACAAATTTCTGAGCACAGTTGTTTACACAAATATCCTAATGAATAAACAAAACAAAAAATGGTGAATTCTTTTAGCTACAAAGAAAACAAGACTAAACTAAAATTTTGAAATGCTGTTTCTGAAACACTAATATAATGAAGTTGAACAAATGAGATAAATAAAACAAATTTAAAAAATATCTATTATATTTAAAAACGTTACCTCATTTGATGATATCTCTCTTGTAAGGAATGTATTTGTACAGTGATTAAAACACGTTTCAGAAATTTGATTGTAAAGAAGAAGAAAATCCCTGAACTGTAAAAAATAATGAAGATTGTGAGTAAAATTAATGACAATATTTTAAAAAAAAAAAAACGTGAACAATTCAGTGATTATTCTTGACATAAAAAATCACCAAAAAAATGAAATTTGCAAACAAAATTCACTTAAAAGTTACAATTTTCTAAATATATTTAATTAAAAATACATTTGCATACGTTTCTAATTTCCGGACTACTCATATTCAGTGATGTTTTAAAAAATTTTATATCTTTAAGCTCTGTAAGCAAAACACGTGTTACTTGAATTGAATTTGACATAACCTAAACTTACCTAACCTTCTTGACACATCAAAGACATTTGTCAGGAACGTACTGAAAAAACATTTAGCACTTACATTAACTAAAACAGTAAAGACTTTATTTTTTACCTTTTTACTGTAAATTATAATTTTTAAATTAAGGTTTTTAATTTAGGCACTTAAATTTTACGAAAAATATAGGTTTAGCTTTTTAAAGTGCCATTGGAGAATTAAGTGGAGATTCACTGATGAAGATATTGTTTGTTACATTTTAAGTTTAACGAGAAAATTTATCCAGGTAATAAAAAGATGATTAATATTTAAATAATGCTGATTGTTAATTATCCGAAAGTATTAAATAATTTACTATTATAAATGATTCGTTTCTCATTTTTTTATGGATTGTTAAAAAATTGTAAATTTTCTCTCATTTGTTTTTGCATTGTGATAGAAAACATTGTAAAAAAAACAATTGAATTTGTCAAATTTTGAGTAATTTTTTAACTTAAACAATATTTTTGCTGTCCTAATTTTTTTTTAATAGAATTTGTCGAAAATTGGCTGAGCTATTGCAATTTTTGTATTCCTGTAACAATGTTTTTAAGATTTAGAATCTATTACGCTCTTAGATAGCATAACATGTTCCAAAAACAAATTTCTGAAAAAATATCTTTAATTATTTGCAGGAAGTTGCTTCGAATATGTTGTGCTATCTGAGACTGAGTGTAAAATAAAAATAAACTTTCGCTCATCAAGGATGCACAGACAATCCCTCTTTTCCCCCTTGTGTCATTATCTTACCGGTTGAACTGTTTCAGGTAGTTATGGGCACTTTGGAATTAAAACAAAGCCTTACCGGACACAGGGGGAGAGTGTGGAATGTTTGTTGGCATCCGCTTGGCAGTTGTGTCGCATCTTGTGGCGAAGATAAAACAATCAGGATCTGGTCCCCGAAGGGCAGCCAGTGGGTCATAAAGACCATTTTAACTGAAGGTCATACGAGAACAATAAGGGAGATTGCATGGTCTCCTTGCGGAAATTACATAGCCTCAGTGAGCTTCGATGCCACTATTGCGATCTGGGATAAAAAATCAGGCCAATTTGAATGCACCGCGACTTTAGAAGGCCATGAAAATGAAGTTAAAAGTGTCAGTTGGTCGGCGAGTGGACAACTATTGGCATCATGTAGTCGTGACAAATCCGTTTGGGTCTGGGAAGTCAATGACGACGAGTACGAATGCGCCGCTGTTATAAATGCACATTCCCAAGACGTTAAGAAGGTAATTTTCATTTCAGACTATTATTTTATTATTCCAAATAAGATAAAATCCTACGATTTTCAAGATTTCTACAACTTTTTGTTTCAAATGTCAAGTATGATTTGTATGATTTTTAGGTCAGATGGCATCCCACGAGTGACATTTTAGCTTCAGCAAGTTATGACAATACAATAAAAATTTTCAAAGAGGACACAGCTGATTCTGATTGGATTTGTGTAGCTACACTTTCATCGCATACGTCGACTGTGTGGAGTTTGTCATACAATAAGACAGGTGATCGAATAGCTAGCTGTAGCGATGACAAAACAGTGAAAATTTGGCAGGAATATAAACCGGAAAATGATTCGGGAATTCCAACACCAGAAAATGAACCAGTTTGGAAATGTGTTTGTACGTTATCGGGTTATCACACCAGAACAGTCTATGATATTGATTGGTGCAAAAATACTGGATTGATAGCAACAGCATGCGGTGACGATATCATCAGAATATTCAAAGAAGATGATGATTCTGATCCTAATCAACCGACATTTAGTCTCGTTTATAGTACGGAAAACGCTCATTCGCAGGACGTGAATTCCGTTCAATGGAGTCCAACTGACATTGGCTATTTAGCATCAGCGAGCGATGACGGAGAGGTCAAAATTTGGTTTTACAGCGATTGACTTTGTTTATTTAATTAAAATGATTTCTTGTAATATAGAAAAATATACGAACTTATATTTTCCAACTGTCATCTTTTTTTATGTCTTCCCTCTTTTAATGTAAATTTATTTCCGTTTTTATTTAAAAAATTGTTTCTACTCCGTTTTGTTCTAGGATAATTCATGATTAGAAGATTTGTTCACTCGACACTAAATCAGAACATTTTGAACTCGGTTCGTTTTTCACACACAATGGGATTACCTTTAAAATTTGTGGTGGAGAAGTTAAATGACTTTGCGAATTTGAAACTTGCGGCTTCGTGGGATAATGTAGGATTATTGATCGAACCTACCGAGCCAAAATACATTCACCATATTTTATTGACCAACGATTTAACTGAGGATGTTATGCAAGAAGCTGTGGACATGAAAACTGATTTGATTTTATCCTATCATCCTCCGATATTTAGTCCTTTAAAATCTATAACAACAAGAACGTGGAAGGTGAAAATTAATTTTTCGTCTACGTTAAATTAAAAAAATAATAAGTGATTTCTGTTGTTATATTATTATTTTTCGTAAGATGTTACCTGCTATTTATTATTATATTAAAAATAATTGACAATTGTAGGAACGAATTGCAGCTAAATGTCTAGAAAATAAAATTGCCCTTTACTCGCCTCACACAAGTTTCGATTCTGTAACTGGGGGTGTTAATGACTGGCTTGCAACAGCTTTTGGTGAGTTTCAATCTGAATCTGACTTATAAAATTCACAGAAAAAGATAATTTAAGTGTAATTTAATTATGAGTAGATCTGGAGTCGAGTAGTCCCATTGAACCTGGATTATCAGATCCAAAAACTGGTTTTGGACGATTTTGTATATTAAAGGAGCCAATTACAGTCGAAGATGCTGTCAAAATTATTAAAATACGGACAGAACTCACGCACGTGAGATTGGCTCGTAAATGTGGTTCACGTAAGAATTACTCAATTTTTCCATTGAAAAGTCATAAATACACTTTTATAGACATTTATTGATTTGTCTGAAATATTTTCAATTTTCTCATCTTCTTCTTGAATTTCAGGTGACTTTGTAAAAACCATAGCAGTGTGTGCAGGTTCAGGAACTTCAGTTTTTAAATCATCGCCACTAGCCGATTTATATCTTACTGGAGAAATGTTTCATCATGATGTTTTAGATTTAATTCACAAGGGTGGAAATGTGATTCTCACAAATCATTCAGATTCAGAACGCGGTTATCTTAAAGAATTTTCAGGGAAATTGAATGAATTACTTTGTCATTCAGTTAAAGTGGAAGTTTCGCAGAAAGATAAAGATCCTCTAACAACGGTGTAATTCTTTCACAAAAGGCATTATGATATAAAATAAAAAAACAATCTTTAATACATAAAAGTATATTCCTGTGATCATCGCACGTGTCCAAGAAAGTATGACTTTAATTACTCTAACTATAAGTTCGTAAAACTTTCGCGGAGAAAGTTTCATTAATTTCACTATACACGAGAGATGACTTTAATTAATGGCATTACACTTTAATTCATTTACGGTCTCAAAATAAATTAACTTGCATCGTTCTTTTTTTAAATATTTCCAAAAATAAAAGAAAATGGCATTAAATGAAAATCAATATTCCAAAATAGTTGAAAATATTATAAAAAAGGTGTGAATTATGAATTAATTTTCAGTTGGAAAAAATGAATGACTAATTTTGTATACTTCTAAACAAGTGCCTAATTAGAAATAATTGTCTTATTTCTCAGTGATTATCATAAGTCTTTGTTTGGAGACTTATGCTACCGGACACAGCGCTGATCCACAAAGTGTCCACTCCACCAGATCCTCGAATGGGTAGAACCGAAGGTAGAACCGGATCGAGACGTGCATTCGCTGCGTGAAGCTGATAGTGTTAAGTTCGCTGTTTTAAAGCAGCGATCGCTCTCGATTTGATCTCTTAAAGGAGGAAAAAGGAGAACGACTTTTCAATCGGAAGCCACATACATTTCTGCTCTTTTATTATTCTTTGATTGGCGGTTCTTTTCTTTTTTTTTTGTTGTTTTGTTTTTAGTTGATTCTGCATTTAATACGCTTTTTTTTTCAATAAAGTTTTACTGGCCGAAGAAGACAAAAAAAAAAGTTATATTCTGTCAGACCACACGGTCCATTGGGATGTAACTGTCGAAACGGTTTAGGATCCGTTAACTCACGGGAAGATCAAGTGGTTTTACTGTGAGTCACGCCAAGTGTTTGTTGCTCTTGATTATCACCGCGGCATTGCCAGACAATTGGTGGACTTGATCCAGACTTTCTTCGACGCTGTCTCCATAAAAGGCTTTATCCGCCGAAAGCAGCTCACGATCATCACGCACGGTACTTGAAAATTCCACTTGCTAATAATTATAACAATATCACTACTTTCATTTAAGTATTTTGATTTTCATTTCTAACAAAAGACAATTGTTTTCAACTTCTTTTGTTTCTTCTATTTTGTGAACAATTGATTTTTAAGGAAAAAAATCAGATTTTCTTTATGATAGTCTCATTTAAATAATAACACTATTTGTTATTGTTTTTTATTTTCTTTTATAACCGGTATAATGACTTTTTAATTTTCGAGTGTAGAAATGTGAAGAATTTCACATTTATTGTTCAAGTTTTCAAAAACATTGATGATTTTAAACACTAATAATTTGTTCAGAGATAAAAAATTTTATTTCCATTGCATTATTTCGTGCTTTAGAGAAAATTACAATATTATAAATCTTCTAACTTTAAATGGAGAATGACGCAAAAATATCATTATTGATTTCTTCATCACTTGATGTGATTTGGTTTGCCACATTATGTGAGGGAGAATAGATCATCAACTTTTTGTTATTCTGGTGAATTTCAGAATTTTCTCTACATTAACGTCTTTCTTTTTATTATCATTTTTTTTTTATTTATATTTTACAATAGCGCAATAAAAAAATGTTTTAGTAGAGACAGAAATTAGATGAAATTTTTACTTCAACTTATGCAATTTGAGTTCCTTGACTGGTAATTGGTATTTTGAAATAACACGAGAGAAAATGAGGGGGAATATAATGAACCTTCTTCACACGTGCTTTTCTTTTAAAGACAGAGAGGAACGTGCGTAGACCGTGAAGCGGGAAAATTCGTTCATCGTGCCTATAAAGTGTGACAAATACATTTCCGATACACCCGACAACTAACAAGGAAACAATTTAAAAGTCTATATTTTATGGTCTCTTGTTCTTTTAAAATAAAATAGGATACCTGCTTCGGCTAATTACTTTGTGACAAATGAGAATTCTTCAATTTTTTGTTTGGTCACAAAAGTTCCTTTCAATATCAATATAAAAGTAAATAAATAAACATCTTTAATTTTCTATGCAGAAAAGTTTACGTATGAGTGTTAAATTCTCAAATAGGAATATGTTCTTTGTTTAAGGCCGCGATGAATAATCTGCAAGGCTATCTTGATGTATGTATGTTTATATTTTTTAATTTTGACTTTCCGGAATTAGACAATTATGTAATGAAGAAATACTTCTTGGATGTCAATCATCTCAATATTAGTTGCATTTATAAAAAATAACTTTCCGATGATTTTAAATATTTATTTTTTTGTGTTTAAACTTTAAATCGACTTCAAGTTCTCAGTGAGAGGTTTTCTTCAATTCCCCTCACCCCTGGCTGAAAGTCAAGGCAAAATGCGACTGCTTCTATGATTCAAATTATCATGAAGCCACAATTTCTGGGTTTGGGTTAATAGGAAATTTAGAATTTATGTAAAAAACCTACAAAAAAAAATATATGTAGAAATAGAGGAAATAACTAAATAAGATAAACTGTCAATTCGTGTATTAATGACAATTGAAAAAAAGTCGGGAGAGAGTTTTATGGCCAGTATACATGAGTACTGTTTTCTGTGATTGCAGAAAATGCAGGATATTGTGAATTCTGGCCTTGCGGCCGATTTTACAGCGTGGGCGAAACTCGTAGGATATACCTTGGCATGAAATGTATAAAGACTTTGATTGTGGACGTATAAATAAAAAAAAAATAAATAAAAACTTGGTTTCAAACGAATGATTCTCATCCACCAACATGTGGATAATCTCTTCGGAAAGTTATTTTTTCATGGGAGTCTGGAAATGCAAATAGATCTTGACCCATATTTGTCATTTTTCTGGAGGCGGCATTCAATTCACTATGGCCTCCAATGACTTTCATCTCGACCTTTGCAAAAGTGAATATACATTTACATATATTCTCCAAATTGCACTTTTTGCGATGAAATATTGAAAGTTATTTTACTAATACAATATTGAAAATAGATGTCTGTGTCTAGATTTTCTATATATAAATAATTGAAAAGTGGAAAATTTCAATTCACATATTGGCCATTAGATTATTTTAATAAATGTATATAAGCTGATAATTAATTTAATTCCCTTTTGACGTATACACCATCAACACCTACTAGTGGCATAGTTGTTGCTAATTTAGTCATTGTAGACAGATACAAGATGAGTCAGAACGCAACAGATGAGTAATAAACACTTTGTTATTAATCGATGATCATCATAAATATTTTCACAAAATCCTAATTTATATACACGCACATATAAACTCAGCGCGGTGAATTATAATATTTGCGCAACAAGAACTTTCTGAAAAGGAAGTAAACGATCTAAATGAAAAATCTAATTGAGTGCAATAAAGTAAAGATAAAGTTATTGCCAAATGGCAAGGCTACCGAGTTCATTATACTCGATTCTTAATTGGTATTTCGAGTGATTCAGAAATTGAGTAATTAATGCTTTAAGCTATCGTATCGTAGGAGAATGGCCGTTACTAATCTATTCTTCACGTCACTAATATACAATATATAATGTAACGAGTCCAAGTTTTATGCAAATCCGAAAGTATTGTTCAAGATCTCCATTCAATTTTTTGACAAGTTATATTTTATTTCGGAATTCAAATTTCAATAAGACACAATTATTCCAGAAGAATAGTGTGATTTTATTTTCAATGAAAAATATTGTCTCACCCACGCTATTTTTTCTCATCATTCAAACAAAATGAATGTCATATTTTTTTCCTCTACTTTTTGCTGTTGATGAGAAAATGAGGTGCAAGAATATTTCTATTTTTGACTTCTAAGTGACTCTTAGTAACTCATGGCGCACGTTTGCTGGATTTTTTTATTTAAAATGTCAAAATTGTCTATAAAAAAAATTTGATTAAGTAGCATAAGAAGAACCAATGGGGAACGTTTTTGAAAATTTCTCCCTTTCGATAATTACAATGACATTAGAAAATAGAAAAAGAATAAAATACGGAAAAAAATGAAATTGAGGAAATGAGAGGAAATCAATTATTTAAAGAGTACGTATCAAAGGGAATTGTATAAATTTCTTGTTAATGGTGTGTCATGTAAGAAACTTGGTTCAACCAGTGGGTTAAAATGTCCTTGAAGTCAGCCAACGCACTCGACAAACCACGTTACATCGATGGTCCGCCCACTCACAGAAATCCTAGAGGTATATGGTGGTCTCAACGTCTCACCTTCCTTCCGCCTGTGAATCCTCTCAAGGAGAATTTACACTTATTATACCCTATTCCGCGATTTTCTCAGTATTCCCAGTATATTTACCTATATATGACTTCTCTCGACTCTTTACTTATTCCAAGATGATTGTATATAATATATTATGCATCTTGTGCGTCTCTACTAAAATCCGATACAGTCCTTATTCTCGATAAATTGCGTGAAACAATGAGACTACAGTTTATAACTATTACTCTTGCATAATAAGTTTACGTATTATAATAAAAAATTTTTCGCATGTGTTCCACACATATAACAATGTTGTGCAGTAGAACGCATAGATGTGCGTGGGTTCAACCACTTGTACTTTCTTTGATACCTACTCTTGAAAATCGAATTTATATTTAATACGATATAAAGTAGGAATTCCATTAAACAGAAATTTTCATACCAATTTTTTTCATACGAAAAATTTTTATTTAATCGAACTTGAACTTTATTTTTTTTCAATAATCGGAGAAAACGCGGTTTATATTTATTTAATCGGACTTGATCGAAGATTGCCTGATTGAATACGAAATTGATTTAAAGACAAGGAGGCAAATCGATTGACAACACAATGAGAAATTGTGACACCGTTGTTCAATGATTGATGAAAAGATGAAAGGTCCTATATATGAAATCGAGGTCAGACAAGACTATTCTCTCGCCTCAAATTTACGCACCTTAAAGGTTTTCACTGATTTCGTCATCAAAATCATATCTACTCTAATTTCGAAATAATTCTAATTTTTCAGAAAAGCCACTATGTCACAGACCCAAGATAAGAAACAAGTTATACAAAACTTGTTCGTCTATCTTTTCTTTCAAATATCGCCCAGCAGTCGCAGAAAGTTGAAATTCAATTTTTATAAGAAAGTTGATTTTCTTTGTAAAAAAAAATTCTTCATTAACTACAACCAAAGTTCAAACAAGAATTTGATAAAATCAATTTTATTTCTCAATATTCGATTTCACGCCTATTTTTTGTTTCTAAATTTCATTTCATTTCAGGTGAAACATAAACTTATTTTGTAATAAACTCAGAAAAAATAAAACAAAAGTTTTAATGAATAAAATAAACAATTATAGAGACACGTGAATTAATATTCCTTTACTATTTAACTATCAATTATTTTATTTAATTATTAATTATCGTCTTTATTTGATTAGAATCGAAATCTACGCGTCGAAAATGATTTTTTCAATGTCAACAACTCTTTTTTAAACGAGAATTATTTAAAATCATTTTTACTGACCTTCACCGATTTACGATCACTTCATAAAAGTTAATATTTACAAATTGGTTTTAAAAAAAAGAATTGTCAAACATTTACATATATTGTAATAGAAATTATTTTTCTCAAAACTTGTAATTTGATTTTCATTTCAATTTAAGGCAATATAAAATTTAATGGCAAATTATGATAATTTATTTGCAGAGCGCTTACTATGAATTGTGAGAGCAGAAAAGTGTTTTCAATAAAAGACTGATTTTTTTCAACGACAAGAAAAATGGAATTAGTATTGTCTCCTGGATTTATAGGAGACAATGATGGATCACCATTTCACAATGAAGACGTTCATGAATGGTCACATGTGGATCAACTCACAGGCATGTTGGAAAATGCTCGAATCGAGACTGGCAGATGGCAAGCCAAAAATCAAGGAGCTGCTCAATCATATGGCAAAGTAATTAAATTTCCCTTCAATGGAACATTTTTCATTTCTAATTTACCGTTGACAATAAAAAAATGTCCTTTTTCTACAAAAACAGGTGGTAGATTCTCGTGAACGAAATTCAGCGGACGGAAATCTAGTCCAGCGAGCTCAACGAAAAGTAGAAGTTTTTCAGAGTAAAGGAACAGGAGGAAAATCTATTCAAGTGGTTCGAGCCTCTCAATGGTCTTCCTCTAGAGTCTCTGATTTAAATCACAGCAGCTCTTTAGCTAAATCTCCAGTAAGTAAAGTAAAAATAAAAATAAAATTAACAAAATGTTAAATAATAATTATCTGAAATAAAATTCTCCTACTATAATTACAGATTGAGCAGCACATGAGTGAACTCGATAGTGGCATAAAGTCAAGACTGAACGACTACAAGGATTTGGATTCATTATCCTCCCTATGTCGAAAATTACATTCAAAAGTAATCAATGATAGTCATTCCTTATTTTTTGGGCAAAATTCTGCCCTTCTGACTGATGAGAAACTAAGCAGAGCATTCCAAGTTATCGACAGAAATAAATCCTTGTTTAATGAAAAGAAAAGCAATTCAAACGAAGACCTAGCTAGTTTAATTGACGAAAAAGAATCCTTCACGCCGTCAAATTTCACACGAGATTATCGAGTCAGACGTTCTTTACAGTTAACAAACAAGAAAAATGGAAAGGACACGAATAATTCTAACGTAAAACTTGCCGATTTAAACAATTCCGAGCATGATTTGTACGTTTCAAAGCTCTCTGAATTAAAAAATCCACAAGCACGACTTCGTACAAAAGCTCATTTGAATGATGATAAACTTGTCAGAAATTCTTACTCATCGCCTGAATCATCACCAAGAAATTCCTATTTCAGAGGGAATTTATCCCGTTCACCGGACAATTTAACATTCAACAAAACGAATGTTTGCAGTGCATCGAAACCACGAACATATTTCCATCTTGAGAAGAATCGTGAATCTATTGTCGAATTACAAAAACCAACGTCGATTCGACTTTGTGCTCAAGACACAAGTCGATCAATGACTTCAAATAAAACAATAGTGCACTTGGGTAAATCCGCAAACGAATCAACTGGACATATTAAAGTCACAATTGATTTAAAGAATTCTCCAAAAAGTGAGATCACAAGAGACTTAAATTCACAGGAGAATAATGTTTTATTTGTATCCGATTGCTCAACGAAACCGATGAAGAAAGTTGGTTTTTGTAAGACTGAGGTACACTTTGTGGCCGATTCCGGAAAAGTAAATATCATTGAAACTGATGGCAAACCACCACCAACGAATCGATTTCGAAGAAGACGTCGCAATAGTAGCAACAATGGTCTCGGAATTTCGACAAATAAAAATTTACCAGTCGTACATTTTGGTGATACACCGCCATCGTATATTTTTGGAGGGAATAAAAAGCCGATTGCCGATGAATTGTCAAATTCGATAAAAGTGCGAGAGGACGAAAATTATAAAGATACGTGGCAATCTTTTACATCGCCATTGACAATCGAGAACCAGAATGAAACGAAGGAAGAGTTGATTAACGAGAGCAATCTTTTAAATATCCACGAAAAGAATTTAGATCCTAGATATAAGGGTCACACGACTACTGTTAATTTTGGTTCTAACGGATTTTGCAATTTGAAAAATATCATTCAAGGTATGAAAATTTGGTCAAATATAATTTATAATGGTTTATGAAATTTGTTAAACAGAAATTCGATTTTCTGCATTTCTAAACATTGGGAATTTGATTTAAATCCATATAATCGTAAAACAAGAAAATTTTTTTTTAAAAATTGGTCATGATACGTAATTGAATATATTAAACATACCTTATTTCATGAGACACTTGATCCTCTTCATAATACGTGATCGATTAAAGAATAATAAACTACCTCAATTGATAACACTCTTGAATATTGGTTCATCTCAATTCTGAAAATAAAAATTAAGCAATGTTTAGTTTCTATCATATATTTTATTTGATTGTTTTCTATTTCATAAATTTGTTTAAAATTATTTACAGACGATACTTCAAAATTAAGTAATGTCGATGAAGTTTCTTTGGAAGCACCGAAAATAATTTCCGCATTGGATTTACGAACTCGAAAAGAAAGTCATATTTCTCAACCCTCGGACAATGGATTAGTTACATCCGAAGATAATAAAACTTTAGCAAAAGCCACAGCAATTCAGAGGCCAATGATCACCAAAGTAGACTTTGATCATTCTCAAAAATTAATAAAATCAACAAAAAAACCAATTACACTTGCCTCTTTATATCCCACGGAAAATTCCAATGATGATGGAAAATTATGTCTGTCAAATTTAAATAAAACTGAGAAACTTCCACTTCGTTCGACAAAATCAAATGAAGCGGAAAGAATTTCATTTCGTTTAACAAAATTAAATAACGAATCAGAAAAAAATTCTTCCCATTTGTTAAAATCAAATGAGATTGAAAAAAATTCAACACCTATGAAATCCAACGAAAAAGTTATATCATGTGCGGTAAAATTATGCGAGACAGAAAAATGTTCGCCACGTTTGATAAAGTTAAACGATGTTGGCAAAATTTCCTCATGTTCGATGAAAACCAATGAAAACACAAAAGATTCTTGTGCTGTGCCTATTTCAGAATCCAAAGATTTTTGTGATGTTAGTTCTGGAGTGAAAGAAGAAATCTGTGATCCTAGTCCCATTTATGCCAACATATTTGACTCAGATAGAAGTGATGTGCCAATTTATGAGAATTTCCAAACTGTTCAAAATAATTTCGAGGCAGAAATAGCTTCTAAGAAAATAAAGGAAAATGAAAATCAAGAGAAAGTGCAATCTCTCAAAATGAATCAGGAAGAAGTTTCAAAAAAAATACAGACCCAAGCTAAACCTAAGTCTATTAATGTAAGAAAAACAGGCTCGGAGATTAGAAGCAGTGGATCGGAGTCGAATAAAGATTCTTTAATTAGGCGGAGCAAGGTGTGTTTTTACAATTTATTTTTGAAAAGTTCATCATTCATTATATAACCAGCTGCCTGAAATTTGCTGGAAATATTTTTTAGGAAAAATTAATTAATATTGATTTAATCTTTAATTTTTTATTTAATTTTTTGATTTCTTTCACTTTCAGAGAGAAACTATCGATAGTAAAAAGGAAAAGAAGCAAAATTCGAACAGTGTAAAAAGTAGAAGTAATAAAATTGTAGAAATAGAATCAAATAACAGGCTCAAGTATCAAAAGAATAAGGACAAAAGTGAAGAGGAAGGGATTTTAAAAAACCCCAAGAGTTCTTTAGTAAGAAAGGATTTGAAAAGAACTACATCTAAGTCACGTAATTCTAAACAACCATCGGATTTGGAAGCTGAAAAGAATTCAAAAGCGGAAACTTCAAATTT
>JUFY01024303.1:0-14270 GCA_001855655.1 Leptopilina clavipes | reverse complement strand
TTTCTGTGCGATTAATCACCGATAAAATGTTATTTAATTCAATAACTGTGAGACTCGACGACATGACTGTGGAAGCATTTTTAAGTCCACTTTTCGGTTATTTTCTCGATGGTCTAGCAGCAATTATTCCATGTCCAATTGAGAATATATTCATATTCAGCGTGCAGGAAGACACGGACGTGCATGGAAAAATTTTGAACGTCAGTTTCTCAGCTCGGAAAGTTGAACCAGGCGCTGTTGATGAATTCTACAGTCCACAATTCCTGCAGGAACGGGTCTATCTGAATCGGGGAATTCTAGCAAGATTGGCACGAGTTATTGTGATGCCATTTGATGATAATTTGTGTGTTCGAGAGCCTTGCCTAAATTTCGAGGAGTGTATAACGGTGTTAAAATTTGGAAATGCTTCCGGTTTTGCAAGCAGTGATACAGTATTAGGATTTGAAAAGAACTACATCTAAGTCACGTAATTCTAAACAACCATCGGATTTGGAAGCTGAAAAGAATTCAAAAGCGGAAACTTCAAATTTAACTCCAAAGTAAACTTGAATAATTTCTTAAAAAAAAAAATATTTACCTGTATAATTGAAAAATTTTAAAATGGTTTTAATTACATTTTTAGTTATTTTTTCATTTACAGAGTAAAAAAGCCAGTTGAAGTTGTTTATAAAACTGCAATTTATAATATGAAAAATGAAAGGCTAATGAAACCTGTAAAAACAAAAGAATCGAAGGGTCCTCGTTATATAAATGACATAATTTGTGGGAGTAAAGTCAAGAAATCATCTACCGATAAGCATGGAAAAAGTATAAAATTTTTGAAAAATTTAATATAAATATAAACTTTTTTTTATTTTATTTTAAATGGCAAGTTAAATTTTTAATAATGAAATTATTTTCTTTCAGCAAATGCAACAATTCAGACAAAGACGTCTTAATGAAAACTTAAAGCATGTTCGAGATTATAGAAAATAAACGTTTGAAACATAAAATTAATACTACGAGATTTGATACAATTCTAATGACTAATTTAGAAAAATAATTGTTCTTTTTTTACAAAGCGATTTACTAAGAAACATTTATGAGTGTTTTAATTTTGCGTTTCTTGCCTTTTGTAATAAATCATATTTTCTTTCGAGAAATACCTAATTTTTTAAATTCCACTATTCCTTGTAAAAGAATTTTTTTTTCATTTTTATTTTATTTTATTAATTTTTTTTATTTAGCATGCAATTTATCATGTTATGTTAAAAGTTTATCTTTGGATACTTGTTAATAAAAATTTACTTCAACTGACTACGTGGTTTATGGACGCTACTTTATGATGTTATCAATAAAGATAATTGTATAATGAAGAGTCAAGAATTGTGAAAGTTATCGAAACATACACAATAATTAATATTTAATATTATTCTATTTGCGTTATTTTAGTGTAAAAATATCTTTTTTCAAATTTAAAATTATTAAAAATTTTTAAATATCAACAAGCAGTGAAAATTGTATACATATATTGATTTATAGAATTACGCATCACCTGCTACTGTAAAAATCGAGTGTTTGTAAGAGAATTTTAGACAAAAAATGACTGACAATGAGGAAAAATTTACTGAAAAATTATGGGGAGGAAGATTTTCTGAAAATATTAGTTCCACATTAAAGAAATTAAATTTTTCAATTGAGATTGATAAACGAATGTATGCTGAGGACATTGAGGTTTGTTGATCTTTATTTCATTCATAATTATGTAAAAATTTTCCACGAAACTATGATTTAAAAAAATGTTTAGAGTCCCAGGCATATTTAATTTGTATACTTACAATTGTAAATCCAAAAAAGATCCCGAAGAAGTTGGTCATGTGCTCGGTTACATATTGATTCATTCCTTAACTTTTATTGAAAATTTTAGGGCAGTATTGCATATTCGGAATCGCTCTACGATGCTAAAATGTTAACAACAGACGAATATAAATCCATAACTGAAGGCCTGAAAATAGTTAAGAAACACTTTAATAAAAATATATTTAATTTACAAAATTATTTACAGTAGAACCTCAATTATCCGAACTTTTGAAATTTCCAATTGTGATAAATTTTGTGATTTGAGATAAATGAGTTTCCACTGTATTCGATTTCTTCCAAAGCAAATTAACACAAATAAAAAATATTTAGGTTCAATTCGAATGGGATAATAATCAATTTGAAATAAAAACAGACGATGAAGATATTCATACTGCCAATGAACGAAGGCTGACAGTAAAAATTCTATTACTTTTCATAACCATATAATTTTTGAATTTAAATACATAAATTAATTTAATTATGTAATAGGAACTAATTGGCACTGTAGCGCGAAAAATGCACGTGGGAAGAAGTAGAAATGATCAAACAACTACTGATACAAAAATGTGGCTCAGAAAATCAATTGATACAATTTTTAACATCATGATTGAAATGATTCAGGTGACATTTTCAAAATACATAATTCAAAAATGATTATTAAAGAATTTATAACTGAAATTTAAATTTGAATATTCTTGTACTCCAAAAAGATGCTTGTAATGAGATCTGAAAAAGAAATAGAAATTTTAATGCCAGGCTACACTCATTTACAAAGAGCACAACCAGTTCGTTGGAGTCATTGGCTATTGAGGTTTGAAAACAAATTTAAAAAATACTTCAAATAGACATAATAAATTGAAAAAATAAGGTAGAATATTTTTAAGTAAATAAAATGATTCCAGTCATACTTGGAGTTTAAAAAATGATGTCGACAAGCTTCTTCAACTGAAACAAAACATAAACGTTAGTCCTTTGGGAAGTGGAGCTTTAGCAGGTAATCCCCTTGGAATTGATAGGACAAAATTAGCTTTGAAACTTAAATTTGATTCGGCATCTTCAAATAGTATGCATGCTGTTGGCGATCGTGATTATGTAGGTAATTTTCAAGATTTAAGAGCACTACTAATATTGGTAAAGTATTTATACAATTTATAATAAAACAATTTTTTTTCTAAATAAAGAGTCAAATATATAGTAAATTTCATATATTAACAGTTGGAAAGTCAGTGACAGTTTTTAATGTTTTACTTTCTCGTTAATTAGCTGAATTTTTATTCTGGACTTCTCTGACTTCAATTCATTTGAGCAAAATAGCTGAGGATATAATTATTTATAGTAGTGAAGAATTTGGATTTGTGAAATTATCGGATTCATTTTCAACTGGCAGTAGTTTAATGCCACAAAAACGCAATCCTGACAGTATGGAACTTCTTCGGGGAAAATCTGGCACGATTCTTGGAAAGGTATTAGTCAATATTGTAATGCATTGATTATAAAAATAACAAATTGGAAACCAATATCGTGACACATATAATAATTCATTAAACTGAATACATATAAAATAATAATAATATACAAAAATAATATACATTACGATTTTCCTTAGTGTTTTGGCTTTATGGTAACATTAAAAGGAACTCCTTCAACGTACAATAAAGATTTACAGGAAGACAAAGAAGCCCTTTTCTCAACATTTGATATTTTGATGGAAATGTTGAAAACTACAAATGAATCTTTAAAAACATTGAAAGTTAATGTAAATAAATGTAGAGATTCATTAAATTATAACATGTTGGCAACAGACATAGCTTATTATCTCGTAAAGAAAGGGGTACCAATTTTATTATAAAATTCTAATATTATTAAATTTCGGTTGAAACTGCAAATAAAAAGATATTAATCACAAATTTTAGATTCCCTTTCGTGATGCACATCATATAGTCGGTAAAATTGTTTCTTTTGCTGAAAACAATAGAATTGCAATTCAAAATGTACCTTTTCAACAATTGCAATTATTTTCGTAAGATCAGTATTAATATTTTAAACATTAAAACAAACAGAAGATATTTTGTTTAAAATGTTTGTTTTAATGCTTCTTTTTTTTGGCAATTTCGAGTAATGATAATAAAAAGTTTATCGTTTTTAGATCAGCTTTCGATACTGATGTAAAAAATATATGGGATTTCGAAAAGAGTGTTGAACAATATAAAACTGAAGGAGGAACATGTTTAGCCGCAGTTCAGCAGCAAATTACATCGCTGAAAAATTGGTTAAAATATAATAAATCGTAAATAACTGTTTGATTGAGAAAAGAAATATAATATAATTATTAATATATAATTTGGTACAGATTAAAGTAGATCATTGTCAATAGATTTATAAGCTATATTTCTCAAGAAGGCCAATGATATGTAAAAATACATTTATATATATTTATATATAGATTTATATATAATATATATATATATTATTTATGTACAATACTCTATTAAATGTCAGGTGCAGCAACCAAGATATACACATACTATACATATAATTACATTTTAAGTTTTAAAAGACCATGATCACCATTAGAAGGTTTCACCTGTCCATATAGGTTAAAAATAAATTTAAGATCTTTAATGTTTCGCATTTCTTTGCAACGATTCTTTATAAATTATTTTGTTACACATAGTTAACATTTATCGATGCTCTTTACACACAATCGAGTTTGTTTTTTTTATCTTGTGTTGTTTCCACCTCCTCTTTTTTCTTTAATAAAAATTCAGTAAACCCTAAAGTAACCCTGAAAATTATTATAGAAAACAAAAAATTTTGTAAACAATTCAATTTCTTCAAATTTTAATAAAATATTTCAAATATTTATGTGAAATATTTAAAAACTGTATACAAAATTTTTAACTTCATTAGAAAAAAATTTCCTTTTTTATGAATCAAATCGTCGATTTCTTAAACTAATAAAAAAAAATAAATAAAAAAAAAAAACAATTATTTTTTGCAAGACATTGTCAAAGTACTCTGCACTGGGAATTGTAAGATCTGACAGTAACTAACACTACCAGAATATAGTCGATTTTTTTTTGGTCTTTTTGTCAATTTTCAATGAAATTACTGTACCTGATGGTAACTTTTTTTAAAAATAAGAAACAAATAGGCAACAAGAAAATTGCTATTTACTAATAATAAAAATAAAATTAAAGATTTAACAACATTATACTAAAATTTTATTGAATTAAATTTTGCCTCAAAGTATTTATTTACGTATTTTTAAATATAATGTAAGCAAAATTCTGATAATTAAGTATAATGACTGTCAGGTCTCATATTGTAGGACAACACATCGTATTTATGCATATTTAACATTTTCCTTTCATTAACAAAAATTATATCTTAAACTTTCTAAATTGCGATACATATACATTTATGTGCAACAACTAAGGTTAACATTTTTGTGAATGTTTTCAATGCTTCATTAACCACTGTTGATTTATTAAAATTTAAAATGATCAAATTTCTTTTTTTTCTTCTAAAACAATTGAACAAATAATTCACGCGAGACTTGAAAGTGAAATACCTTGTGATAAATAAAGTTTAAAAATATCTTTTATAACCATAAACTACTATAGTTCATTGTTATATTATTTTATATATTTATATATATATATATATATTTATATGCAGTTTGCAAGGCACTCCAGATTTATATTACAGCTATATTTTACAAATGACTGGCTACCATTTTATAGAGCTTTTTTTTGTATTCAATAAGAATCATGATATTTTTTCCTTCAGTTTTGAAATTTGTTACATGCAACAATTTACTCTATAAAATTTTTTGTCTTAAACCAGTAAGGTTTAACAATCATTAATATATTTTATTCAAAAATAAAAAATAATTCTATAGAAAAAAATGTATGAAACTTGTGTAAAAAATAATGTATAAGAAATAAAAATTATTTCAAAAATTTCGTTCACACAAACATTCAAAACTTTAGAATCATCAATTATTTAATTTTCTTGGACAATTTTTTTTTCAATGCTCTATGCAAGGACATGGTAACCTATTTATACACAATTAAGATTTTTACCCTACAACGATATCACTAATATTCAGCGACCATAAATATATTAAATTGGAAAAACTAAAACATTTTTGCTGTGATTACATAGTGTTGAATAAAAAGGAAAAGAATCAGATATTAATGAAGCGATTAGCACAATTAAAAGACATTATCGAGTAAATGAAAATTGACACATTGAAAATAGTGTCAATTATTTTCAAGAAGATTTTTTCTCATATTCACAATAATTATTATTAGAAAATGACTAATTATCGCTCGTTGTACAGAAAGTATTTTAGATAGAAATCAAGAGCTTCCTTTTTTATTCTTTCCTTATAGAGGTTCTAAAAATTTCTTCAAGTAACAAATTATATTGTTTTTTTCTTTTTTTTTTTGACGTAAATTAATTGAACTGTACACATTTTGCTAATTTGTAAAGAGCAATGACACTGGTGATATATATATTTTTTTAATCTCCTGTGGCGATTGGTAAATGTCTTTACTAAGCAAAAATTACCCTCCCAGTTGCATTATAAATGTCTGCGACACGTTCATAAACTTTGGCTTCTCGCTTTAGTAAGAGCAAGTTTCACAAGCCTTCATGGTCGTACATAAATACAATATGTTACATTAACACTTATGTATAAGAATGCATGTACATCACTGTTGTTTCTTTTCAAAACAACATTCATTGTCATGTACATGATAAACACATGTACACGATTATTAGTTAACGAATCTGATACAGTATTTTAGCATTAAACACCAACCTCAGTCACTTTTCTGCTGATAGAGTTCCTTTAACGATTTAAGTTCATCGATCAATGTTTGGTTTCTATTCTCCAAAACGGCAACACGATTTTCTAGACACTTTATATATTCCTTCTTTTTTCTTCTACATTCACGTGCTGCCTCTCTACAATCAAATTTTTTTGCTTAGAACACTGAACACAACAAAACATTAAAAATTATTGCTTTTCCCACTCTTTGCATTTCTCTATTTTCCAGCCTGACACTTCCACATAGTAACTTAATACGAACATATCAAACAACCATTTTTTCTTCTTCCAGTCATCCTTAAACCTTTATTCGTCCTTAAAACATTTAAAAATATTAATTCTTTTTTACCTGTTTTTAAGAAGCCTTAATTCCCTTTTCCTTGCTGCGTCTTCAACAACAACACCATGTCCTGTGTAAGCTGAAACGTTGCAAGAAACTGTACATTGGGAAAAACTAGAAAATTGAATTACTTATTAAATTGATAATAATCGGAAAAGTGGTTAAATTTCGGACCAACATGCTAACATCAAATCACTAAAGGTCATTTGAATAGAATTAGACTTTGCCTTTAAATCTGCAGAAAATTAAAAAAGAAAATAAGAATAATTCTCTACACACCTGGAACGAAAAATTGCGTGTCTTGTCCTTGTGCGTATTGTACAATTGTTCCTCCGGCTGTCGCCGAATTGCTCATAGTTAAAGTGTGCAGCCCTGGTACACCTTCTCCTTGGGTAGCGATTTGAATCGTACCTGCAGGTATCACTGAAAAGATAATTTACAACAGTTGATTAACACAAATTCACACGTGAATCAATCTACAATTACTTGAAAATAAATGATTTCGTGAAATGATTGTCTAATTAAGAATAAAATAAACGCAATATTCTACTGTGATTTACAATTATAAGTTAAAGAAAAAAAGCGATATGTGAACTAATCGTCAAAATTTGATGAAGAATTATGAATGAAAGGTTTATTCTAGCAAGATTAAGCAAGAATGCCATACCAAGCAAAATATCCCAAATAGGTTTTATTTTTTGTGCTTTACGATACAACGAAAGATAAAGTGAATGAATTTTGCTGTCAACTTTAAGCCTTTTTTCCCCAATATTGGAGGGCAGAAGGAAAGGGAGGAATAACATGCAATGAATTTTTCCATGGGAGTGACAGGATAGATATACAGAAGAAAAAGTAACCAACCTGTCTGATAATGGAGCGAATGAGAAGACACTTCACTGTCCACATTCGAGTCACACTCTGACGAAGATTCTAAAGTATGCAAACGACCCTCTGTAACACCGAATTCGGTCGATACCCCGATTTTTCATGAGATTCTTTCTTAACTTATGCCAATTAGTTTTTCTATGATTCATTGCAAACTTTTTTTTGTACATTTATATTTATATATATTTATATACCGCATATTGAAAAAGTATTGTGCAGTCAGGTCATACAGAAATAAAATGAAAGAAAAGTTATAATAAATCGATCTGACTAAAGATTTGAAATTTTCATTTTATTCAATTATTAATTATTGTAAATTATTCTCATAAATAAAGTTCTAGATACAGTTGTATTGCATTTTAAAATTATATTTATCATTCAACGACTACACTTTACTTACACTTTAGGATAGGAAAGGGATGTTTCATTATAAAAGAGACAAATTACAGCTAATTATTTTTTTTAAAAAAAGCTTGGTATGGCATTCTAGTTATAAAAATACATACATTAATATATGTAAAAATTGCTAAATTGTAATGTTAAATTATAAAAAAAAAATAATTCTTGCATCAATAAAAAAATATTTGAAAAATAAAAAAGTATTAAAATTTATGACTTCTACTTCTATATGTATAAAAATATTATTAACATTTCAAACATTAAATTAAATATATGCCTTATAAAACGAAAATAATAACAATAAATATTTTTAAATTCTGTGAAAATTAAAATGTGCGAAAAATTAAGCTAATTTTTTTTTAAACTTGGAGATAAAAAAACTACTTCTCGTATGAACTGACATGCACCTTAACATTTTTTTTAAATAAAGGAAACTATTGTAATAATTTCATGTCGATGTTCATTTTTTTCATTAACAGACTTCTTAATTTCTTTTAAACATTATAATAGTTTCCCTACTTAATACGGACATTTTCTATTTATAAAAAAGAAAAAATTTTTTTTTAATATTGTCTATCATTAGTCTGCATGAATTTTGTGAATGGAATGTCACATTGTGCTTCCTAAGAATTCTTCCGTGTTGAATATGAATCTGGGCATGAAAACTTTACTATTATGTCATGTTTTCAAAAATGGGGTCAAAACTTCCTAAAAATAGTGTTTTTAATCATTTTTTGAAATTTATGGGAAACATCATGTCGCATTTCATTCATATAAAAAAAAGATTAGAAATTTGCAGACCCACTTTATTTGAAGAAAACGAAAAACAATTATTTTACCTGCTATTTCTCCACCTCCTAAGTCATTAAGAATTTTCCTGTATGATGGTCGTCTCGTGAGAATATCACGTCTTTTTTTGGGAGATTCTTCATCGGAATAGCTATCATCACTTGCCGTTTCAACAACCTTTAATTTAAAGATAAAAAATAATGTATTTAAAATGTATTATACTTAACTGATTCATTGATGATTATAAATAAAAAATAATTACCTGGAGTGTTTGTAATCCTCCTGTCGTTTGAATAACTGAGTTGGGTTTAACAAGAATAACATTGCCTTTGGACAGGGCAACAGGTTGAATATTTGTTGCTGTTTGAATTACAGACTGTTGATTAGGTTGTATAACTGATTGTACCTGTATTTCAATTTAAAAATAAAATAATAAGCATAAGTAATTAAATAAATGTTAATGGATTATTTTAATATCAATGACATTATTTGTTAAAATGAATATATTAGCAAGAACCAGAATTATGCAAAACTTCAGAACGATTTAACGCTAAATTTATGCTTATCTGCGCTATTTCTGCACATATATTAGTATTTTAAGTGAAGAGATCATTCTTAGGCAATCCACGTAAATGTACTGAAATTTTCTTATCAAAAAATTAGAATATTTGCGTGCCAAAAAGTGAGAAACATAAATGTACAGGAACTTTTCCTGTAGGAGTTTCTAATGAAGGGTGTCTTAGTTGCATAATGCAGGTTACAAGATGATTTTGGTGCTAATTTCTATGAAGTAATTGTACCGATGTGGCAATAACTGGAGCTGCATCGCCACTATGTGATCCTTGCGATAGTTGATCAACAGCTGAGCCGTTTTCTTCAACCATACTTTCCATAGCCCGAGAGCGTTTGCGAAGCCTGTAAAAATAAAAAACAGTCAAATACGATTTATAAGCCATTCATGAATATACAAACATATTTTATCAATTTTTTTTTAAACAGTGGTTATACAAGTATTAAGCAATTACTCTTGTAACAAAAAACATATCAAGAGAAAACTTAACCTCAAAACACCGATTCTCATTGAAATTATTTGTTTCATGCTTATCTAAAGACAAGTAAACGTTCTAAATAATAGAATATATTAAATTTTTAAATTCTTTTCAATATTAAATACATCAATATCTAAAAATTGTTTTATAAAAAACAAGGCAACATTTGAACTACAAAATTCCCGGCAAAATGATGTAACATTAGAAGAGGTGATATATGAAACGTAATAAAAATATAATCATCCCTTGGAAGACAATAATTTAGTGTTGAGAGAAATTATGAGGTTCATTTATCAAATTAGAATTTTTGAAAATAGCGCCAATAAAGAATTCAACAATGCTACTGCGTCATTTACATAAGCGAGTCTAAAAATAATAAGCGAACAATACAGCAGAGTGGTATGTTCCTAAAGACCTGTGTGAGCGAGTAAATATTGACGTGAGAATTTTGCGAGGTAATGCTGATGAGTTTGAGCGTGAGGTCCGCGTGTAATTGCCGAGAGTGGCAGCCAAGAAAAAGTAAAAAGCGCGGTATCCCACTCGAATATTAAAATCATATATTTCAAGAATATTCTGCAAACATCATTCCTAAGACGCCATATTTCGCGGGATATCGTACCCAAGAAGTAAGTTTTGTTCGTGTACCGTGCCAAAAAGCATAGGCTCGCGAATAACAAAGCATTTTGGATGTATTGCAAGTATCATGGTCCACCCCCGGTTGTTATTCTCCAGCTGAGTACTTACCAGTTACGTATTTCTCGTCACCAACTTTGCTGTCGGAGTGGGCAAAACGGGCAGGTACGTAGCAGCCACGTCAAAAGTCCAGTCACTTCGTCACTGGTGAATCTTGAATCTCAGAACTGCGCGTCACCAACAAAATGGCGGACCTCTAACCCCTCCACCGTTTCCCTGTCCAGACTATGGTACACTTCCCCAACTTCCCCGCACAACGAATTTCCAATATATCCCGCGCTTTCTTGATCAATTTATTTCTACATTAAATTTATTAACGTCTTCTTAACAAAACTAAAACAACTTTTCTCGATAACGTCCTTGACTTCTCTGACACGTTCAAATGCGCATTCTTCCATTGATTTTGACAGAATTGCTTTTCCTTATATATTTAAGCATTTTACGCTTTCAAATAATAATATAATCCCCCTCGCGTCGCGCTCATATCTTATCCTCACCACTTTTCGATCGTGAATATATTATCGACTGTGAATCACTTTAAATATACTTTTCAAGTAGATAAGAAATTAAAAAATTTATGTAGTTTATAATAATTTAATTTTTTTTAAAAAGGCGCGAATTTTGATCTTTTGAATTTTTTCTCATAACCTAACACAGAAGTCGAATTCAAACTCTATTTTAATTTTATAAATTTTTACTAAACCTTTTTAAAATTGCAAATTTTTCTGAGTGCATATATATTGCCATCATTGAACTTTTGTGGTCAAGATCAAAATTATTATATGTCTTTTTCAGTTAGCTTAATTAAAAATCAAGCTTCATTATTACATTAAATTCAAAAATGTACTAAATTATATTTATTTTTCAAGGATTTAAAACATCTTAATAATTCTTATAATTCTCTCTGGTATTCCACAGTCCCTTTTAATCAAATTGGCGAGGAACCGCTTACGTCATCCGATGACGTCAACCCCACGTTCATTATTCCAATGTTTATATACTTATATTTGCGTGTATGTGAAACCAAATAAAAAATATACATATGAGTATAAGTAATTAATATGTATGAGAATATATCTGTATATTAATATTTGAGTATAGAATAAATAATTTAAAAGAAAACTTGTCTGGAATAATTTAATAAATTTTTTTATAGAAAAATATTGATCTTATTATAGGTATAGGGTACGTGTATAATTTCGATTTTTTGTCATGTGCTGCTCAACACTTTAAACATTGGACAGATTTGAAAACTATCACTAGAAGTTTTCTATGAAACTTTGTAATGTCGGTAAGATGGAAAATAATTGATGTTACCATAGACAGATGGCACAACAACTGTAATACTAACTATTTATCAAGAATATAGAGAACTCTAATGTTAAAAGATTCCTAATTTCGTTGTTTTCGATAAGTGTAAAATATTTATTCAATTGTATATATTGAATACCACAATAATGAAACCCACGAGGCGTTAGGGTTCACCCTATGTCGTCATTTTACGTAACGTTTTGTTAGAGCGAAAGAGAATAGATTCATCTCTTTTACACTCATGGATGGATGGATAAATTTATAAATTGAGTTACTATAATTGATTTTTGGCAAAGAAAATATACTGCTAAAAATCTAACTTAAACAGGGAAAAGGTTAAATAAAAAAAATGAAAACTCATCGGTCGGTGAATCCCACGTTGGTCGATGGATGCTATGCCATCGCGCCTCCTCAAAGAAATATGGACCTCTCCCGAAGATCCCTGCCCGGTGAATGCACTTCTGCGCAGATCGGGAGTATACTGCCGTACTTTTCAAAAAAAAACATTATTTTGAATAATACGGCAATATGCAGGGGCCACTTTTTTTCTTCCATATCCTTTCTGTCCTTTATGTTGTTATTTGGGCACTGACTGAAAAATGAAAAATGTATTAATTATAAATAGTACAATTAAATATTTTTTAAATCACTATTATTTTATATTTAACTAAATTTATAGAATCTGTTATCTCGTGTCAACCATCTATAAACTTTGGGGGGATAATACCTTTTATATAGGTAATAAACATTGCACGAAAAATATAATAAACATAGAATTGAAATTAATGAATAATGTTTTTAACTTTTGGTACCCTTCACAGATTTATGAAAAATTTAGATGTTTTATACCTAAATATATTTATTTATTAGTTTTTTTAATTTATAACTCAAAATGTATTATCAATATATTAGTTAAAAAACTATTGTCATTACTGCATTACAATGTTAATATTATTTTTAGCATTTTTTATTGATAAATTGAAAATATATTATATTATAATGAGACGTTAAAGACATATTCTTAATTTATAAGTAGTATGATTGTCACATACATTTATTATCTTTGATTCTTAATATATACATTAACTGCATTTGACAAGTTTTTATTTGTTTCAAAACGAAATTACGAAAATTCTTATCTCTTGAGGTTGATGAATTAGATTAAATTCTCATTTAAACTATTAATGTTAGCCACAATGTTCTCGTATTTTTGGTATTTAAATAAAATTTCTTCGCCCAAAAGTCAGTGAATCTCTAGAATACCTACCAGTCACTAACTACATTTTTCAAATCCCGTGAGTATTTAATAATATTATACATTTTGATTTTATTGAAACTACATATTTGGTTTTCTTTGAGAATAGTAAAATTGATTTACTGTCTGAATGATCTGAATAATTAAGTAATTAAGCAAAATCTATACAATATTTTAATTTAAGAAATTCAATCGTTACATACGTTTTTTATGCAAATAATTAAACCCCCTTCATTAACAGTACTTTTTTCTTTCAAGAACAAATATAAACACCGAAATCATGAACACAGATAATAAAAAAACAACCTTTTTGAAACAAAAGAAAATGTCGGCTGATTTTATCAAATACGAAAGTGGAAACTGGAACCAAGTACAAAAAAACATTACTTCTCGTGAGTAACACAATAAATTTTTTTAAAAAGATCCAAATTATTCACAATCGTTAAAAAAATAGATTATCAAAAAATGTAATTTAGAGAACATTTTTTCACATTTTGTTGTATTCAATGTGCAATTTATTAAACCAAATATTTACAAAAATTTTTTATATTGCAGAGGAATCGACACCAAAGTGTCCAAGTCAAAAAGTAACCCTTAAGAAACAAGAATCGCAACCTCAACCACCAATTGTCGTTCCCTGTCAAAGACATCAAACTGTGATTCCAGAAATGCCTAAATGTGATGTTAAGCAGGAACCAAAACCAGAGCCTAAATGTGAACCTAAACCTCAACCTAAATGTGAACCAAAACCAGAGCCTAAATGTGAACCTCAACAGCAGATTGTGGTTCCTGAAATGCCTAAATGTGAACCTAAACCACAACCTAAAGGCGAACCTAAACCAGAGCCTAAATGCGAACCTAAATGCGAAC
>JUFY01024302.1:14654-46624 GCA_001855655.1 Leptopilina clavipes | reverse complement strand
ATTTATATATTATTTTACTAGTTAAATATAATTAATAATAAATCTCAAAAGAGTAGCATATCACAGCTGATATTTAAAATGTTGTACTATACACAGAGAAAAATGAGTGTTATTTTGACACTGAATTCGGTGTTAAAATAACCTGCAACAAATTTTAGCTCGAGAGTGTTATTTTAACACTTAAAATTGGAGAAATTTTCACTTTTATTCACTCCAGAAGAGAAAAATTTTATCCAACATTGGTATAAAAATGTCATTTTATCTACTCTAGAAAAGAAAATTTTTATCCCTGATTGGTATAAAAAATGTAATTCTATCCACTCTATGACAGAAACTTTTTATCCCTCATTGGTATAAAAATATAATTCTATCCTGTTGCTAGTCAAAATTACACCAAGCAAAGGTAAAAGTTATACTCAGCGAAGGTAAATTTGAAAATATACCCTAAATTAAAATTACCCCGTCAATATATTACCCGCAACAAAATCAACACTCCGTTTTCTCTGTGTTATTAGCAAGGAAAGACGTTTTCAGCAGAGCGCAAGCGCCAGAGTGGGGATAATGAGACTAAGAGAGAAGAACGTCAGTGTCTCTCTTTCTCCTTAGCTCCACTTCTGCGCCGACTCATCCCCACTCGTCCCTATAAACCCAATTCCCATCGAAATAGACCAACCGTCACGAAGCAAATACACTCAATTGGAGAAATTATACCGCAATCATTGCCTTATTCTTCCGTATCCTTTCACTTGCAGAATTTTCTCGACAAAAAGAGGCAATATTCTCATTGTCTTTTTATTTCTCAATTATGAGACGAAGGAGTGTAAGAAGCCCGATACGATAAAACCCAAGCAAATCTACATAATCCAAGTTTTCCTTTTAGGATAACCAGCCCTTTTTTCCTAAGTGCCCCATATATTTTCTTTTTATACACGTTTCTCGATTATTCCACTGGCGAAAAAGAAGTTTGGTTACGGTCATGGTCATCTGTCACGCAAACTATATATCTGTATATATAGTTATACCGCAGAGGAATTGGTGTGGTGCAGGGAAACTTAATTTCACGAAAGTGCTCATCTTCTTGCGGGTCGGAAAAGTTGAGGTCATTGGGAGAGGTGAAATAACCTTCTGGAAGTGCATTCATTCTCTCTCTGTCTCTCTTTCTTGTTACACGCTTTACGTTTTCTCAAATCGAGTTCCCGGGAGGGTGACTTATAACCTATACTCGCCCTGGTGACATTTCGCCTCGCATTTCACCAAAGACGTTCGACAAACCCCTTCTAAAGAAGGGGGGTAAGGGAGGTAAGAAAGGGAGTAAGAAGGGGGTTTTGTCGAAGGAGTCATAACTGGAGATACGATGAAGCACATAGGATGCAAACCCATAAACGTCTCTCTCTCTCTCTCTCTCTGTCTCTCGCTCTCTCTCGCTCGGTGCTCGGTTACCGTTCCTGGTGAGTGGCAGCCGGCTTCGCTCTTAACCCGAGGAACGAACGACCGAATCAGCCTGCAAGGACGCGGACATTACCCACGGAGACGACGATGAAGGCGCGAACACGAATACTTGAGCCTTTTACTCCGCAAAGTACATGTCTATAGATGTATATGTGTTATTTCCACGCCACCGATCTTCTTCTTCTTCTTCTTCTTCTGTTGCGTCACCTCCATTTGCCCGTAAAACATACATGGCTTCAAACTAAACACAAGAGTAGTTGCCGTAGAGCGTAACATACGTCATGTATATATACGTGTTCGTAAGTTCGACGTCGACAGGAGGGAACCAAGGGGGACAGCAATGTCGCGAGTGAATCGCATGTCAGCAGTAGTTCGAGCCACGACACGAAACTGGCCCGATCGGTCGGCAAAAATTTTCCACCAAACTAAAAGCGAAATTTTCTCCAATAGAGATAGTGTTTAGTGGATTTTTTTCTATTTTCAAAAATAATCAGCGGGAAAATTTGAAAATAATTGACGCTTGCGTTCTCCCTTCGTCAATGTATGTATACCTATATATATTGTACTTGTCTACCGAGATAGCTGTATAGTTTATGACTGTGAGACATGCGTGCCAAGACCACGTGACTGACGATAACCTCGATTCTCCTCTTCCTCCTCTTTTAGGTGCGTGCCTTTTCTGAAAGAGTATACACAGGTTGGTGGGTAGGGTCTGTGGAAGTGAATAACTGGTTTCCCCTCCTCCTCCTCCTTTTGTCAGGAATAGCCCTGTGAGAGGCTTTAGATTGCCAGGGAAGATTATTTCTTCACGAAAAGTTTGAGAGCTTGCCACCGGTGGCGCTAGCAGCCCTCGTGGAAATTAAGGTCGAATTTTATTGCAAATTCTGGGCTTCTGAGGTGGAAATGAAGCAAATTGCAATTTTCATAATTAAATTCAAGATGACCGATCTTTAATTTTAAATGCAAGAAAATTTCTCCATCCAAATGCAACTGATTTGCAAACAATTAGGTAGTTAATTAATATTTACATATTTAATCATTTAGTTATTTAATTATCTAATTATTTAGTTATTAAATTATTTAATTATTTGGTTATTTAATTGTTTAGTTAGTTAATTAGTTATTTAATCATTTAGTTATTTAATTATTTAGTTATTTAGTTATTTAGTTATTTAATTATTTGGTTATTTAATTATTCAGTTAGTTAATTAGTTATTTAATCATTGAGTTATTTAATTATTTGGTTATTTAATTATTTAGTTAGTTAATTAGTTACTTAATCATTTAGTTATTTGATTATTTAATTATTTAGTTAGTTAATTAGTTACTTAATCATTTAGTTATTTGATTATTTAATTATTTAGTTAGTTAATTAGTTATTTAATTATTTAATTATTTGTTTATTTAATTATTTAGTTATTTAGTTATTTAATTATTTGGTTATTTAATTATTTAGATAGTTAATTAGTTATTTAATCATTGAGTTATTTAATTATCTAATTATTTAATTATTTAATTAGTTAATTAGTTATTTAATCATTTAGTTATTTATTAATTATCTTATTATTTAGTTATTTAATTATTTAATTATTTAATTATTTGTTTATTTAATTATTTAGTTATTTAATTATTTGGTTATTTAATTATTTAGTTAGTTGATTAGTTATTTAATCATTTAGTTATTTAGTTATTTAATCATTTAATTATTTAGTTATTTAATTGTTTAATTATTTAGTTATTTAATTATTCCGTTATTTAATTATTCAATTTATCGTATTTACTGAATAATTAACTATATAAACCTTTATGGATTGAGGGAGTTAATATTAAAAGGACTATTTACTTGTCTTACAAGGCATAGAATTAATTTTACAATAGTTGCTTACTGGAGAATTCATCACTGTTTTTGATTGCCCACTTCTCTCCTCCACTTGACACTAAATAGCAATAAAAAGTTTAACAGAGATCTTCAACCACAGATATTATATCATATTACTACTTTCAAGAATTCTGTTTATACAAAGTTAAGTGTGATGTTTATACTTGTCTCAAAATTTATAAGAACATTTCAGTCGTAATTATTTAATTAGGTACTTAATTTTAATATGTCCTAATAATTATTCTTTTTCATAATCCAAATTAGAAATTAATATTTACTACAGAGAAGTAGTTTTTAATTGCCTCGTGAGATCAAGAAGGTTCAATAGCATCACATAACATCAAAAAAAATTTTTTTGTTTCATTACCAAATTGAACATTTTGAATTAAAAGACAATTTATATTTTAATTGTAAATCAGGTAACATGACAAATTTTCATTTCATAACAATTTTCAACATAGCAAATTTCCTAACAGACAGAAAATTATTGTTTTCATTTAAATCAACGTTTAATTGTTAATTGCCTAATTAACTTTGATTAATTAATATTGAAGTAACTTATTAGGTTGTTAAATTACAAATTTTTTGTCAATTTTTTAACGTTTCGATGACCAATTGTGTAGGTGTATTAAATTTTATTATTATTATTTTTACTTGTATTTTTTATTCATATTTTAGTATTTTATATTTTATGCATCGAAGGTCCAGTTTATGAAGAAACGTTATTTTATTCCTCATTTTCATATAAATTTTATAACAATGTTTCAGAATTTTAAAGCACACATACATGTATAAAAAAAATGTTAAAATTACATTTTGAATATTGACAAAAATACTTATAAACTTTCTAAGTCTGTTTTTTTTTTACTTAAAAATCAATAATCTGTTAATTTATGTGACTTGGAAAGCAAATCGTATTTTTTATTATACGCCATGCCTTATCTTGTATAGGCAAAAGAAACAGGTTAATTAAGGAAGGGAGGTCAACCTGTTTCTTTCTATTACTTTCATGGCTGTCAATATTATTAAAGGACATTTTTTTAAAAAGTTTCGTCATAAATTTTTACTCAATATTGCAAGAATGTATTTTTTTTTTAAATCCAATCAAAGAGATAAAATTTGAATATTTGTTATGTAGCAAAGATTTTTCTTACCGTACATAATATGGTAAATTCAGATATAATTTATATCGTCAAGATGGAAATGAAATCGAGAAAATAAAATTCGATTAGCAGTTTTAATTTTTATCTTGGAAAAGTTATTTTTGTGTAATTAATAGTCAAAGTGAGGGTTTATTTAAAGTGTGAAAGTTCCGGCATTTGACACCAGATTTCGTGACTTTCGAGAATCGTTAATCTCTGAGAAAAACGCCCTTACTCTCCTCCGTCCAATTTTAGTCACATTTAGTATCATGTGTCTACTATGTTGCTAACAGCAATGGCGTAGCTAATGGTGGTTTCTGAAAATTTCCAATTTAGAATATTTAAACACTTTTACGAAAAGATTTATTTATCTTTTTTCTATATTTGTAAACTAATATTCAAAGTTTACTAATAGAAAATTTGTAAATTATGAAAATTTCTTTGAATGGGAAAAATATTCACACTGCCATATATAGGAGTTGTTTGAAAAAAATATATGCTTCTTTGAAGAAAAAGTATTATCTCGGAACTGGACAATACTGGGAAAATAAAGACAGAAACGTAGTTCTTGAAATGATCTCTAAAAGAAGATGTTAGCGTATCGACGAAGCTCTCTCAGTGGTAAAAGCTGACGTGACCGAAATCGAATATCGAATTGTCGGATATACACAAGTAAAAGAGAATCCTTTAACAACTCTGTATATGTGAAAGAAAAAAAGTTTTGTTTGCTAGAGAGTTTTCAAAGAAGCAAGTTTTGATAGCGCGCGGGACAATTTTAGCCTCGTGCATAATCCGTTGTAAAGGCGCGCACTCTGGTGGCATGCATGAAATATTTTGCCAGTATGAATAAAGGAAGTGGCACCCCAGAGAGAATCGTTGTTTTAACCTCGTGTTCTCCCGCCATCCTTCCTCCCACTCATGTAACATCCATGTGGTCTTCAGTACATATACACACATATCTTGAAACTTTCTTGTCTTTTTATTGCGAACCACGATCTTTTTCTTCCAACCACAAAATTTACTAACACACTGTCGTCGCAGTGAAACGTTGACTGGTATGAAGACGACTTAACTTTGTACTTTGGACATTTCCACGTTACGTACGTATATGTGTAACTTTGTTCCAAGCTGATGGTTAGTCCTCAAATGTTCTCCAGAGCAAAGATGGAGTCACACACACAAACATTTATGTGTGTGAGTATTTCTCTTACCTAAAAAGTCACTTTGCTGCAAAAAGCGGACACGCTGCTGAGATATATTGCATTTTTCACGATTGTCTCCCAAGGCAACGTCCGGAATAAAAAAGGATTTGTATTCGAATCAGGGCAAATCTGTAGAATCATAATTCAGCATGGCACACACCATATCTGAGAGACGAATAGTTTTCTTCTTTGATGAAACAATCAGTTATCAAAAATTTCCTAACAGGAAAAAAAATTAAATTCGGATGCAATTACGCTACCGTGTGAATGGTATTCTTGAAGTTAAAATTTACCCTTTTAGTGCTCGTAATATTCGCGTAATAAGCGTAATATTCCGTATTATTACGTGACAGCGTAATAAAGAGCGTAATACATGTAAATAAAACTTAATATTCCGTATTAGTACGTAAAAGAGTGTAATAAAATTATTAATAAACGAAAAATAAGCGTAATAGTCCGTATTAACAAGTAAGAACGTAAAAAATAGCGTAATAAACGTAAATTAAATGTAATATTTCGAATTAATACGTAACAATGCGTGGTAAATGTAAAATAAACGTAAAATTCCGTATTAATACCTGACAAAGAAACAAAGAGCGTAATAAATGTAAATAAAACGTAATATTCCGCATTCATACGTAATGGAGCGTAATAAAGTGATTAATAAACATAAATTAGTCGCAATATTCCGTATTAACACGTAATTGAGCGTAATCGACGTAAAATTAGCGTAAAATTCCGTATTAATACGTGACAGCGTAATAAAGAGCGTAATAAATTTAAATAAAACGTAATATTCCGTATTAACACGGAATAGAGCGTAATAAAGTGATTAATAAACTGAAATTAATCGCAATATTCCGTATTAACACGTATTTGAGCGTAATAGACGTAAAATTAGCGTAAAATTCCATATTAATACGTAAAATTCCATAATAGTGTAATAAAAAGCGTAATTAACGTAGAATAAACGTAATATTCCTCATTACTTTAATATGACGTAATATTCCTGTAATAATAGCATAATATACTGAAATAGAACCAAATAAATAATAAATCTTGTCTTAAAACTTCCCTACGTGATTTCCGTTGTTTTTAAAAGATGCGAGAATTTTTTTTTCCGTTTCACAAAGTAAAAAAACCGTTTTTGCTTTTCTGTAACAGTTGTTGAAAAAATAACAGACCGCTGAAAAAACTTTTGATGCCATATTGAACTCCATATTTAAATATATTTTTGGGCGTTTCGTTTCTTATAGGCAAATGCACATTTTTACGGTATTTATTCTTCAGTTTAGTATATGAAATATATTTTTACGCCCTCCTCTCCCCCTCCCTTCTCATTCGGCTGATGTTCTTGCAATTTTTTTTTCCTGAAAAGAAGTGTGTCTATAACATTCATCTAATTCAAAGAAAAAGGACCCTCCCTCCAAAAATGTTGCAGCTGCTGCTGCTGTAGATCAATCATGGAAAAGTGTAAATTCAGTTCTGTAATCTCATATTACTTGACATACCTCATCAGTTGTAAGACAAAACCACCGACATTTTTCATTGGAAAATAGTTTAAAATCTATTAATTTTTTCTCGGTGGAAAAGTGAATTATGTAAGTAAAATTAAAAAATTAAATTAAATCAATTAAAAAATTATTTTCCTTTTCTATATTCTATATTGTAAATTATTAATTGTGTAAAAATTTTATTTGTACTTTTGTACTTTTGTACTTGTACTTTTTATTTAATTGTATCTTTTCTATATATTCTTACATTTCTCGATAAAATTCGTTTCACGGATTGAAAGTTGGAAAAAAAATTTTTTCAATTTCCCCCGAATGAAATGATTTTGATATAAATGAAATTCCTTGAAAACTCTCTTTTTCTCCAAAAAAAAAAAAATGAGAAGCGAAGTAAATTCCATTTTGTTATCAGGAGAAACATAGTGCCTTAAGAAACTTAGTATATAGATATATATATATATATATAAAACATAGTCTAAAAAAATTCAATCTATCTGAAATGCTTCTCCTCTATATAGGAAATTCAATCCTTTGTCTGAAAAAAACCAATCCCGTTTGAATATATATCTTTGTCATTTGCCTCATGTTTGAGGAAGGAAAAAGAATCTGGCGTCAATCCGACTTCATGGCACTTGAATCCCTCTTCTCTTATTCTTTTCGTCTTCTTATTTTTTCTTCCACCATTTTTTTTTCTTTTCCGAAACATATGCTTTTCCATCGAATGGATCCCGTTGCGTATCCAGTTTCGTAACCCTGAATACGTATTTAGAGAGAGGAGAGGCCATTAAGCATTGAAGTCTATGCAAAAAAAAAACAAAAAAAAAAACTTGACCTTCCTCGACCCTCATTTAGAAGACTGTTACGATTTACATTGTGACGGAGTAACTGAACGAAAAATAGTAACCCCTTTTTTTTATAGACATTCCGTGAAAAGTCTTATTCTTGTGAAAAGAGAATGTTGAAGGAAATCCGGTTCGTCCGGTCAGTTTTTTTTTCTTTTTTTTTTTTTTGCTGTTTACCTCGGTCCAAGTTGCCCGGGACTAAAAGGTAACGGAGATGTAGTAGGGTTTGCCTTGGACTGTAAACATTTCGTCTGGAAAAATCGTTTCGAAGTTTAGTTCAGTTTTAGTGTATCTCTTAAAGTACTTTCTTATGTTTTGTATTTGAAATGGTTATATCTTTTCGTATATCAGAAAATTTTATATATGAAATGAAAATATCAACTCTTTGACTTTGAATGTTTTTACTTCTATTACTTTTTGGATAATTCATATATATCCAACTTGAAATGATTTTTACAAAATAGTTATTTCTCCAACTTTTACAACTATTACTTTACAACTATTTCAAATATTATTATTAATTTTTGTATGAAAATTATTTCACCGTTTACAAACATGGCAAATTTTGATAACTTTTGTTGAAATAATACACGCTTAATTATACATCAGAAATACTTTTCATAAGACAAATGAATGTTTGCAATACAATGTTTATAGCAAATGGGAAAAGTAAGATGTAAATTTTACACTTTATTGATAATGGAAAAATTAATTTGCCGATTGAATTATGAAAAAAAGTTTTTGTAGGATTTTAGAAAATTGTTTAGATAAATATCTCTCAAAAAGCAAATTCAAATCGGTAAGAGGTATAACATTGACATTTATGATCGTGAATAAATTTTAAATCAACAAATTCCCCAAGGAGAAAAGGAGAGAAATAGTGAGGAGTGGTTTTGAAAGCAATGAAAACATTTTAATCTACTTTTTGTCGAAAGTTAATCTGATATTTAGTTATAGAAAAAGAAAAAAAAGGATTAGAGAAATGATTCATGTTGAATCAAATGTACGCATATTATGTATAACGATATGTTAAAGGGTAAATGCAAATTTTTTTGCATTTTTTTTTTACAAATGGTGAAAATAAAATCTAGTGATGTTTATTTCTGAAATGATGAAAAATTGAAAGTATTTTCATAAAATCAATTATTTTTATCTTGATTCATAAAATTACGGAAATTATAACCCGCCTTCGTTTGTATATCATCCAGTAATGTTGCGCGAATGCGATCGAAATATAATTATTTTGCGTTCGCCTTAAAATTTGTAGCTTCATACAATGTCGTAAGTTAGCTTTTTTCAAAGATTGCAAAAGACTTACTCCTCACTAGGGGGATAATTGAATTGGCAGAGTAGAAAAATTCTCCTCCGTATGCTGGACACGCCACACCTACTTAGCGATAGTCATTTTCTTTATATCTTCCTCCCCTCATTTCATCTTCTATTTCCAACTCATCTCTCTTTCTCTCTCTTTTTCTCTCTCTCCCTCTCTCTCTGAACACTGAAAATTCATGAGTAGCGGAAGCTGAGGCGAATGTAACATTACACCCACTCTCTCGCGCAAAATCCTGTTACATTTATTTGAAAATTTTAAATTACTGTAGTATTTTTCTAGCCAGCGTCACGCCAGTTTTCCCGGTTTGAAAATTGGGAATTTATTTTTATTTTATAAAATTGCTGTTTTTATTGATGAAAATAGGGCAATTTGGCAGTTTTTATGGTCTAACGGGGCTTAGAAAAGGGCCTAACCAGTTTTCCTAGTTTGTAACGGGTTAAATCCTTGTTTTAAATATTACCCTGTAGAAATTAACCCACTTTGCTCTATTTAAAAGAGGACTAACAAGTGTCTTGCAAGAAAGTAGGAAAACTAGCTGGGTCCTTACTAAGGCCCTATTTTCAATTGGACAAAATTGGTCAATTTTTAAACGGGTTAAATACCTGTTTTAAATATTACCCGTGCAGAAATTGCCCCACTTTGTCGTATTTAAAATAGGGCCTTAGTAAGGACCAAGCTAGTTTTCCTAGTTTCCTGCAAAGACACTTGTTAGTTTTATTTTAAATAGGGAAAAATCCCTGTTTTGAATATAAACCATGAAGAAATTACCCTACTCTTTCCTATTTAAAATAGGGCCTTAGTAAGGATCTAGCTAGTTTTCCTTGTTTCCCTATTTTGAATAACGCCAAATCCCTGTTTTAAATATTATAATATTTTGAGTGATTTTAGTAATTTTGCAGAAATTGATCTACTTTGCCCTATTTAAAATAGGGCAAGGGCAAAACTAGATAGGCCCTTACTAAAGCGAGTAGGTATATAATTACATATTACACAAATATTAACCACATGTCATTTGATGGGACTAATAAAAAGTATTCTAATAACTAACACACGTGCACGATATGTGCAAAATGTCCGACTGAGCGAATTCGAACCATAAACCGTGCAGTCAATATGACAACCAGTTTTTTTAACCAGCGTGAGTACACGTAAACACACATGTTTATGTTGCCATGAGACTGTGGGAGGGCTCGAGGAGAATCATCTCAACACCAAACGTTAATTGAGAACTCTGAAAGTTTAGTTTAAGATTTAAAAAAAAAATCCATTCTGATATGAGGACTTGTACCAAACTTTCAGCAAACGATTATCGAAACCAATTTACTTCTTGCGGGACCATTATTATTCCCTCGAGGAACATTGTCGCTGTACTCGACAACGTGAATATCATAAACAATATACTTATATACTTTTTAGCATATCTCGTTTTTTGGAAAATAAACGGACAGTTCAATGGTAACCTTCGAGTTAAACTGGCTTTTTTAATATTAAAAAAATTTTTTCTCCTGAATTAATTTTACTTTACTGTTTGCAAGTAAAGGGAAGTTAAATTAGAAATGTTTTTTTAAATAAAAAAAAATTCGTTTTTGACGTTAATGACGAATTTTTTAAAAATTGGTTCTCTAGGGAGTAAAACGATCCATTTTGGCACTAGAGAGTAAAGTTGTTTTATTTCTTGGAGATAAATAAACTGGCCCAAGAGGGTATAAACCTATTTTTGTCAGAAAGAGTTCTACAAAGAGTCTAAATAAAATTTTCTGGATTCACTAGAGTGAAAAGTCCTTCCTTTGGTCCCTAGAGTGCAAAGAAGTCCTTTTCGACCCTAGAAAACAAATCAATCGGGAAATGCAATTCCACTCTCTAATTAAATTATTAAAATCATTCCAAAATGTTCATGATATGGACTAATGATTAAGTGATTGATTAATTTCAATTAATGATTAATTTCAATTAAAATTAATTAAATTAAAATTAATTAAATTAAAATTAATTAAATTAAAATTAATTAAATTAAAATTAATTAAATTAAAATTAATTAAATTAAAATTAATTAAATTAAATTAAAATTAAAATTAGAATTAAACAAAAAAATTACGTCGCACAAAAAAAGATTTATTTCTTCCACACAAAAGATAATTCAAAAAATCAAACACATATTTCCAAGAGCCGTCATTCAGACAAGTCAATAAAAACTATTCCCTCTTGTCTTCTTTTTTTCCTCCTTGTTCTCTTCACTATTGATTAATCAAAGGAATCCCGGAGGTCAAAAGGTTAAATGGTAGATGAAAGAATTACGGAATTTGGCGCGTGATGTGAAACAATTCTGAAGGAGGCACGTCTGATGATGTGTTTTTTTTTCTCCTCTCGAGTTAGAGATCTTTCGAAATGGTTCTAGTGAAGAAATGAAGTCCAGGGATATATATACAATATAGACAGAATGGCGCGCCATTGATGATGTTGAAAAGAGGTAAAGAGTGTATTTCCATCGCGAAAGGGGTCAAAGGAAGAGGTTTGAATTTCACTGAAGGGAGGTTTTTTTTGGCGGGAGGGAAAGTGGGAATAGGGATTGAAAGAGAGAGAGAGAGAGAGAGAGAGGAGAAAAGATGGAATGAAAGATTCGAGTTGGCGAGAGATCTAATCATGAAAACTGGACCAGAGCCAAACTTGGAAAAGTAAACGAAACATAGATGTAATTCGTTGGAATGTGGAGTTGCAAAACTGCGACTAGGATGGGATGGAGGGAAATCCAATCAAATTGAACATCGAACCAAAAAACCTCACGTCCCTTTTCCTTTTTCCAGCCACCCCATTTTACTTTCCAAATCGACGACTACTTTCTAAAACAAATCTTCCAGCCAATTATTCTTTATAGATGGAAATTATTCCTTTCAAGGAAAAATCCAATTCATTCCGTTTAAAATAATCTAATCAACATTTCTCTCTAATTCAATTATAGTCAAATTTGACTATTTTTTTCATTATTTTCTTTTTGTAAAAATTATAATTATTTTTTACTAATAATTATTTATTTTTACTAATAATTAGTTATTTTTACTAATAATTATTTATTTTTACTAATAATTAGTTACTTTTTACTAATTGATGATGCAAATAGTCAGTCAAGAAATTTTTTTAAACTAATTATTCTTCCCTTGTTTTTTTTTTTAAATAAATATTATTCAAGATTGCAGAAAGAGCAAAATTGAAATTAAAAAAATTAAAAGTAGAAAATTTCTACGTGAGGCGTAATAAATGTGAATTGTGTGAATTACTTTAATACAAGATTAAAAGAAAATATTTTTAGAGATACTTTGTAGAATTTGGGAGGCGGGCATGGTCGTCGGGTCGAAAGTCTTAATTATCCGATCCTCATTTGTTTGTCCCATAAAGTTCAGAAACTTCGCGGGAGCAACGAAGTGGAAAAAAATTTTTATGTATTTAAAAAATTGATAATTAGTTATTTTTGAATTTTTTTTCACTTGGCTATTTATATTAATTATTATCCAAATTCTGGTTAAAATATAGTAAAAAGCGAATAATTATTATTTTCTGTTAACGTCATTATTTTATCAAGCGTAATAATAATGGTAATAATTAAAATTAATAATTAAAAATAGTAATTAAAAATAGTAATTAAAAAAAGTAATTAAAAAATTATATAAAAAATTAATTTTTAGTAACTAAAAAATATGTTAAGTGTACTATTAATTATTTACATTAATACATGTATATGTATATTATATTATTTATTTTATTATTTAATTATAAATAATAATAAATTGATAATTAATCAAAATAATTAAATAATTAATAAAAGAAGTTTGATTTGATGAATTATATTTAATTTAAATTTAAAATTCTCAAGGTTCTTTTAAATTTCGGAATTACGTCCTATACAAAGTAATTAGGCTGCATCAAAATAAACTTTGACCTTGTGAGTCTTTCATCAGTTATCTGTACTTTCGGAGCAGTTTACATTTGAGTATTACAAACAATGGGTGATCACCTTGAAATTATATGGTTAGACATACACAGGGTTTTTAATATATATATATATATATATATATATTTATTATTCTAAACTCATCAGTTGCAATTCGGGATTCGACCAGTTTAAACGTGTTCTTCTATCGTTTCGTAATTTTAAAATAATTCAGTTATAAATTATATTTAAAAAAATAATAGAGTTTTTTTTTATTAATTTTTTTCCGGAGTGCTCGAATTAAAATCGCGATCTTAATTTTTTTTGGTATTTTTTTAAGTTGATTGTGTTTTTGGTGACAGTGTTTTGGAGATGAAGAAGGAATCACAAGGTTAAAAATATTTATAATAATAATAATAAATTAATAAAAATCTGAATAATTTCTCTTAATTCCGAATTAACCAACAAGTTTCGTTAATTATAATTTTTTTCAATAGCAATATAAATGATACGAAAGAGAACATTTTTGTATTTTTAATCGAAAAAAAGTGCTTAAAGCGTAAAAATAAAAAATTGAAATGATAACATTAAAATTCAACGGAGTTGCTCCGAGAGGAAATGGAGGGAAGAGTTTCTCGAATATTGTCGAAGGTTGCGAGAGGGAAAAAGAAGTCCTTTTGTATTATTCAGAAATGCAGACACGATATTTCCATGTGTCAGTTTCGATGGCGACGACATTCTCCGAGTCTCATTAGACCAGGGTTTCCGATATATATATATATAGGGAAGAAACTTTGTCAAATTATGGAGGGGGGGATTATTTGAAATAAGACATGAAAAGTTGAAGATTACTAGAATCTTGACGCCCTTTCGTTCTGAAACTAGATTCGAGAGAAAAACTGCAAGTCAAGTGTAAAAAATTCACCCTTTTTTACTGTGCTCCCTGTTTTTACTATCTGACATGCAAAAAAAAAACTCTCCTTCTCACAATTTGAAGATTTATTCCATTCAATTTTCTTCTATGAATAATTTTTCTGAAGAAACATTTCCTTGACAGATTGTTACGTTTTTTTTTGGTAAACATTTTAGGAATATTTAATCGTAAAAATTTTTTTGACTGTTTGTTTGTTTTTTTATTTGTTTTTTATTTCAATGTAGTATAATGCAAAAAATAAGACATTTGCAAAAGAAATGTTTTGTAAAAGAAACAAAATTTCAACTTAATATTACATACTTTGAAGTAAAATCGCGAAGATAGAATCATTTTGCATGAAATTTATGTACGCAGCAATTAAGAGCCAATATAATTAAAGCGTTTTATTGGCAATAATCACAATTTTCCACTTGGTATAATTATTCGCGTTAATTAAAATACACTTAATATTCATGCACCATTTAGTTACTAATTGATTTCTTTAGTGTAAAATAGGATAATGATTGGGAATACCGAAAGAGAATATTCTAAAAATATTTATGTATGCAAAAAATATTCAGGAATCCTTGGAGAAAATTAAACCGCAAAAAAAAAAATGTGGCACGTTTAACAAAGTCTCTCTCTCTTTCTCTCTCTCTCACTCGTAATATGAGACGTTTTTTTTTTACGAAATGTCGTTCGAATAGAAATGGCTTTTTGCAAACCAAAGTGAAGAAGAGAGACTAAAATGAACGCATTGATATATTGTTTGCGAATTCTTTTAGATTTCTTTTTCTATTTTGTCTCTATACATTTGTGTTTTCACCACCTTGGAAACTTTTACAGCCGTTTTCATTTGAAGTTGGGAAAAATTGCTAAATCTAGTGTCACACTGAAATATCCACCCCCTTCAGCGATGATTCGAAATTCTGATTGCGCACATGGTTGAGTGGGGAGGAAATTGATGCGAGGTATTTTCAAGCTAGATTTTGTGCAATCGGACAAAAAAAGGAAATGAATCCGTTTTATCAAATTTGGAATCAGGAATTTTGAAGTTTCCTATCTAAAGTAGTGATTTAGTGAGGAATTGATATTTTTAAAGGTCGTCGCACGTGGAGAAAAAAATTTAGATCACATTTAGCTAGTTTAGCTAATATTTATCCAACATTTAGCAATTGTAGCTAACAATACGCTAATTTTTAGCTGATATTTGTCAACTTTAGCCAACATTTAGCTACTCTAGCTAATATTTAGCTAATATTTAGCTTACATTTGTTAACTTTAATTTACATTAAGCTACTCTATCTAATATTTAGCTAAAATTTAGCAAAAATAGCTGAAATTTAGCTACTCCAGCTAACATTTAGCTAAAATTTAGCAACTTTAGCTAACATTTAGCTAATATTTAGCTGACATTTACCTACTCTAGTTAATATTTAGCTAACATTTAGCAACTATAGCTGAAATTTAGCTACTTCAGCTAACATTTAGCTAAAATTTAGCAACTTTAGCTAACATTTAGCTGACTTTTAGCAACTTTGGCTAAAATTTATCTACTATTAACTACTTTAGCTAATATTCAGCTTACTTTTGTCAACTTTAGCTAATATTTAGCTTACATTTGTCAACTTTAACTAACATTTAGCTACTCTAGTTAATATTTAGCTAACATTTAGCAACTATAGCTGAAATTTAGCTACTCCAGCTAACATTTAGTTAAAATTTAGCAACTTTAGCTAACATTTAGCTAATATTTAGCTGACTTTTAGCAACTTTAGCTAAAATTTATCTACCATTAACTACTTTAGCTAATATTTAGCTTACATTTGTCAACTTTAACTTTCATTTAGCTACTCTAGTTAATATTCAGCTAACATTTAGCAACTATAGCTGAAATTTAGCTACTCCAGCTAACATTTAGCTAAAATGTAGCAACTTTAGCTAACATTTAGCTAATATTTAGCTGACTTTTAGCAACTTTGGCTATTATTTAGCTACTCTAGCTAATATTTAGCTAACATTTAGCTAACATTTAGCAACTATAGCTGACATTTAGCTACTCTAGCTAATATTTAGCTACTTTCGCTAACATTTAGAAACTTGAAGATAACCAACAATTTGACAGTTTATCTATTCACCCTGACAAATGTTTTATTTGAACTAAATAAAATTTATGTGGAACAAATGAATACTTTAGTAGGCTCTGAATAAAGAATATCTTTTTTCTGAGTGTATGGAAACAAACGTAATCAGACCTGACTATAAATCTGTATTTTAATATCTGTTATTAATGTATTATATTAATTGGCCATCCTTCACAAACTTGAATTTAATTAATTCAATTTGATATAAAAAAAAACTTAAAATATACACAGCAAAAATGAGATTTTTTTTAGTTTTGAAAGATTGCATTCAAAAATGCAGGAAAGATATAATCCTCGCCAAGGGAACGAATTTAGTGCACGGAGAAGGAAATCCGTTTCCTAGAAAGCTAAGCTTGGTTGGGTGGATTTGTGATGATGGGTTACGGGGTGGAGCAGAGAGAGAGAGAGAGAGAAAGAGGAATTTAAGGGTGAAACTGGATCTGGAAAATGACGAGAGTTTGTGCATGGAAGACGGAGGAGAAGGAAGAAGTTGATTCTCGAGCGAGGTCACGTATCTCCAAGCCAATCTAATACACTCTGCAATGGAAGCAGCAGAAGCACAGTATAAAGCCCCGGACAAACGTCCGGGGATTGGACAATCACGCCAAAGATCCTTAGAATCCAGAGAGACCCAAAGGAATATAGAGTGCAAGAGAAGAAAAAAGAGACAGAGAGAGAGAGAGAAGCAAAAAGGGCTCACGAGAGACGTTGCAATTTTGTGGATCGTTGGCCTCTAATAGAAACTATCATAAACTCGCGAAGACAACAAACTTCATATATAAAGCTCGAAGAAGTCCACGATGCGTGACACGATTTCACCAGTAGTGGATCTTTCGAAATGATTTTCCAGCTTTTCATCATCCTGAAGATTTCATTTTGCTCAAGACGATCTTAAAAGCCGTTTCACATTTATGATAATACATATATATATATATATATAATCCTGATATAGATATGGAAGGAAAGCAGAGCAGAAATTGAAGCTTTGAGAAATGCATTTTTGCATGATGATGAGAGTGACCATTCTTGAGGGAAACTTTTTATTGGATCGGCTTGATTAGATGGACTTTGCAATTTCTCGATTGGCGACCATTTTAAAAGATTACCCACCGCAAAAAATTGGTTATCTCGCTTTATTAGCATCCCCAAACCCTCTATCGGAAACAAAAATCTCCCTTCTTAATCGAATTTTCCAGTCATTTTTTTCTTTTCAATAATAATTAATCTAGCACCTAAATTTTCAAAAATATTTCAAAATTGCAAAACTTCACTATTTCTTCAATTACGTTTACACTTGTGGAATATTACAATTTCCGCGGCACTTAACTCTAGATGCTGTGGATTCTGAAACAGAAATAAGGGGGAATTAAATATTAATAAGATATGAATAAAGATGTTAATAATAATTAGACCTGATAAATATATTTACCGTAGGAAAAATTCAAACGTTGTTCTGTTATTGTTAATAAGTGAGGAGAATTCAAAGAATGTTGTCTCCACTCTCGTGTTCCGACGGCGCCGCCATGATCGTTCTTTCCCTTTTGCTTTGCTTGGATGAGAATTATTCCATCTGCGCGCGTCGCCATTCCCGGTCAATAGGACCACCTTCCCCTACTTTTACATTTGCCATCTTCATCAGGGATTCGTCCGCACATTCTGAGTCTCTCCATATTTTCTTTCATTATCTTAAAACATTTCTGTCGATGCACTTCCCCTCTCGATCATTCAATAACAATCAATCGCATTCCGATTCCATTCTCTTGTATTATATTTCCCCTCTGGAAATTCTTTTGGAAAATTCTGTGAAAAATTCTGTTTAATGGATCAATTTGTGCTAATTAAAATGGGACTTTAATGGGTGCTTTGTAAAAAACTAGCTTGAGCCTTGGTAAAGCCCCATTTGAAGTAGATTAAAGTGAGGGAAAAATTTGTGCCTGCGCTGAAATTTTTCCTGGTATGCCTCATTTGAAATAGGAATTAAAAAAGGCGCTTGTCGGAAAGTATAGGAAAACTGGCTAGTTTCTAGCTAGAGCCCTATTTGAAATCGGCCAAACTCAAAATAGAGAATCGCTGTACGGCTGCTGCAACTGTCGCACTTTTTTCTGATTAAAATAGGAATTAAACAAGGCGCATGTCAGAAAGTATAGGAAAACTGGCTAGTTTCTAGCTAGAGCCCTATTTGAAATCGGTCAAACTCAAAATAGAGGAATCACTGTACGGCTGCTGCAACTGTCGCACTTTTTTCTGATTAAAATAGGAATTAAACAAGGCGCTTGCAAAAAAGAAGATAAACTAGCTTGGAACTTGGTAAAGCCCTGTTTGAAATAGGTCAAAGTGGGAAAGTTTCTGCCATTGCAAGAATTGCTCCAAGTTTGCCTTATTTCAAGTAGGGATTAAACAAGCCGCTTGCCAGGAAGTATAGGAAAACTGGCTAAAAACTGGACAGTTTCTAACTAGAGCCCTATTTCAAATAGGCCAATACAAGGAAATTATTCTACAGCTGTTGAAACTGCTCGATTTTTTTTGTTTAAAATAAAAAATAAACTTTGCCTTATTTGAAATAGGGATCAAACAAGCCGCTTGCTAGAAAGTATAGGAAAACTGGCTAGTTTCTAGCTAGAGCCCTGTTTCGTACAAGTGAAAATAAGCAAATTACTGTACATTTCTTGAAACTTACCCAATTTGATCTACGGAAATTTTTTTATAATTTTTGAATGAACCAGCAAGGGGGAAAGAAAGATGGTGGTTCAAAAATAATTAACAAAATCAAATTTCAACAATTTATTAGCATGTTTTCCCATTCTTTGAAAGTTGCATTCACACTTATGGAAAATTTGAGATATTTTCATTAAAAATTTACATAGTTTGATAGCATTCAATCCACATGAGAGACACTATTCTGAAAAGCTCACTGAAAAGTTTTTCCTTGCGCTCTCAAAAGTTGGTATATTTTCCCCGGGAAAAAGAGGTAACCTGGGGCAATCGATGAGAGAGAGAGAGAGAGAGGGAAGACGACGATTTTCGAGATGCAAAAGCTCAAGGATTCTGGTACTCGACTCGTCCAGTGAATTTCCCCCGGGTTAAGCTTATACGTGGATCTGGAGTGCCGTTCGCTCTCTCGGACCGAATCGGCGAAGAACGCCATCAATGCAAATGAAGATATTACCACCCCCCTCCCCCTCACCCACTCCCTCTCGTTCACCCTATAAGTTTCTTCTCTCGAGCACAAAACCTGCAGGCGCAAAATCCTGAAAGGTACACTTCAGCGATTCTCAAATTCCGCCTTTTTCCCCCAAGATTCTAAAACTTTCATGATATAACCCAAGATCTCGAGAAATTCAAATTCACAAGGAGAAAAAAAGAAGAAGAAGAAGAAGAAGAAGAAGAGACTTTATTAAGAGAATCTTCTATTTTATGAGCAATTTCGGAAGCTTGGAGGATTGGGAGACATAATTTTACGTTTAGAAAGAATTCGTAGAAAAAGTATATAGGTGGTATTTGTTTTTTTTTTTTAATTGTAGATCCGTTCGAGCGTAACTCATTGGGAAAGTAACAAATGACTTTTTGATTTGAGTAAAATTGGGAACGAATGAAAAGGAGTGTTCAAAGATTTCTTGAGGAGTTTTTGGTTTTTTTGATCATCGTTTAAATTTCTTCTACTATGAACTCGTTTTATACAATATATATGAGAGTCTGAGAAAATGTTGATGATGACAGATAAATGCCCGAGGACAATGATTGCCAACTTTAATGGAGAATAATGACACAGTTGAATGCACAAACTGTCTCCGCTTCTGGACCACGTGTCAGCCACACATATTCTCATTATTACATTCGGCAGCGGACGCTGATTATATTTATAACATGAATGCCAGTACAACATTCTTACATTGTATATCTTCTAAATTTTCAACCGGAAATTAAATGAAATTTCTCCCTCTTTCTCTCTATTATATAAATATTTTTATTATTAATATAAATATTAAAACAAAATCGCACTTTCTCATTATTGATGAGAATGTAATAATATTAAAAAAAATACATTAGAAACTTAACATTCGCCATTTAGAATTGATTATTCAATATTCCACAATTTGACAAAAAAGAATCATAAAAATCACGATTCGATTATTAATTTTGTGGTCTGATGTTTGCTTGGATCGTATACTTTGTAAAAAAGGCGGATATTCTTTGGTATCAAATGAGTGGTCGAAATATACCAAAATAAAAAAGAAGAAGAGAGAAACATCTAGATTGGAAGAGGCTCAGAGGCGTATCGTTGCAATTTTTTAATCATGCATATTTTTACATTTTAAGCGATATGGCACTACCGTCTATTGCCACCAACGTCGTAAAACCAGAAAGTTGAGAGTTGGTCGATGAAAATATTTGGCGCGTTACATCAACAGTCATCGCTATTCGCAGAGGGAGGACTTTTACGAAATGGCGCTATATCTATTCTATGGTCGAATTATGAAGATGTGCCCTATGCGTGCACGCAAAAAGATATATATATATATATATTTCTTGGAAATTTATTAATAGACCATGTACCATTTCTGTGCAAAAACGATTCAAATTTACAACTTTGTAAAAGTGACAATAAACGTTTTGAATCTGAAAATGTCAACGAGGTGTAAGAGTCTAAAGAAGTCAGTCGTGCGAACGCTATGGCGTTGTTAACATTATTTCCCATCCACCCGGGTGTAATTATTATCATCATCGAAAATTTACAAGTGTGACGCGCACCCCTAGCGTTAAAATTTTCCCTGAAAAAAAAATTCTTTCCCTCATTTAAATATTTCTCCGGATTGAAAAATATTTATATAAATTAAACAAAAGCATATTGCGTAAAGCAATATTATAAACGAATTTTTTAAATTTCTTCCTGAATGTAAAATTTAAATTTCACGAAGAAATAAATAACTTTCGTTCATTTGAACTTTAGGTTAACTTTTGGTTAATTTTTGAAAATAATGATTTTCAAAAATTAACCAAATAAATAGAAATTTAATCTCTTGCTATAATTATTTGATATCATTGTCAATAATTCTTTTTTAATAATTACTAAATAAATAAAATGCCAAGAATCAAAATCGTTTTGTAAAGTTAATGTTTTGTATATTTTAATATCGTAAATAATATATCTCGTGAGATAAATCTTGACACTTTGACGTAGCTTGGAAGTTGAAATAAATTATTTTTGCTCGTTTTTTTCTTAACAATATTGCGTCTTGCATGTTTATTAATGCATATTCAGGAGGAAAGACTGACAGTTTGAATTAAATGAAACACGCACATTTGAATTTTTAATACAAACGTATATGGAATTATTCAAAAGTCAATTAAAATATGTTAAACAGACAATGTATTTATGCTTACATTTTTATTTATTAATTATTATTTATTATAAAGGCTATTCGCTAATAATGAAAAATTTTTTTCATTTTCTCGACATTTTTCTGTTTTTAATCTCGAAAGATTTTTGATACATTCGAAGTAAATGGCGATTTTTCAAAATTGACCCTTTTTTAAATTTTTGTCAATTTTTTAAATTGTGCGGTAAATTAGTTTTTTAAAATATATTATTGTTGTCTCGGGAATGGAATTAGTTTTCGTAAAAAATTTTAAGTGCGAATAATTCCTTTTTTTACAATTGTTATTATCGAAATGAAACTTGAACGGAAACTGGAACATCGACGGTAGTAAAATTAATAAATAAGTTGAGAGATTTTAGATGTTTTGAATTTATTTATTTTTTGTTTCTTAACTTAATTAAAAATTGAGAAATTACATTCGAAACTGTTTAGAGAAAAATGTTGAAGTTCATTTATACTTGGAATGAACTGTCAAAACTTTTTGCCCTCATTTTTCACAAATCCCCTCGTGTTTTATTCACTCGTTTCCTTCTTTATTCAACTCTCGCTGAGATAACACCAATTACTGAGTTACACACTCCATAAAAAAAATAGTTGATTCACTTCCCAGATTTCTATCCTGAAATTCTTTTCTTCTATTAATAAAAATTTCCCAATTTTCTTTAAAATAATGGGAACAATTTTTTTTTAAATTACCAATTAAAAGTGAATAAAGTCGAATTAATTAATTAATTTTAGAAAATAAATTTTCTCACATTTTTCTTAACTTTTGGTTTTGTCCAAATGTATACTGAATATTAATTTTTTATATTGAAAGAAGAATTTTCAAAAATTATAAAGATTCACATCACACTTGAATATTAATTTTTTATATTGAAAGAAGAATTTTCAAAAATTATAAAGATTCACATCACACTTGAATATTGATTTTTTTATATTGAAAGAATAATTTTCGAAAATTATAAGATTCACATGACACTTGACACTGGTACACAACAAACGTGACTTTCCGAGAGACTGAAGGGAAATGAACTGTCGAAAAGGACATTTTACATTCGCGTAATAACGGTGCCCGTCAACCCTTTCGACCTTGAGTTCAAAACAGCCGAAGGTTTAACCCTTTTTTTTCTCTGACTATAACCATAAAGCAGTCCCTCGAGATTGATGAACGTCGCGCGGAAGTTCCGGTGTTGGTACCTAACGGTATCAGTTATACAGCTTCTCGCCTTCATCTTCTCTCTCTTGGACGTATTTCTTGTACGGTTTCGTTTAGTTTTTCTCTTGGAAGAAGTATATGCAAAAAAAAAAACGACTTCAGGTAACGGGTTGAGGCATTTTCATCCTTGGTGTATAATCTCTTGACAAGGTCACTTCTAAGAAAGAGAAAAAACTATAACCTTCGTTTTGTCGAAAAATTATAGAAATAAAATTTGAAATAAAAATTATTTGGTCCAAGTAAATATTTATTTGATTAAAATAAATGTTTTCAGTTTAATAAATTTTTTGATCGATGAAATAATTTTTTGGTTCGAACGAAATTTTATTTTTGTTGGAACGAAACAATTATTCGGTTAATTTTATAGCAATAATGCATTTATTTTGTTGATTAAACCAAAGTTTGGTTGAGTCAAATAATTTTTTTTTTTAAGTATTAGGTCTGTTTTAGGCGTTAAATAGTTGAATGTGTATTGCCAACCATTGAAAATCATATGGGACGTATCACAAAATGGTTGATCCGATCATTCCCTTCATTCGCAAATGTGAGCCAAATTGATTCGAAAATCCAACAGAATTATTTTGTTTCATTTATTATCAAAGTCTAATATTTTTGCCGCTTTTATTCCTATTCAAAAATATTTTATAAAATGTATAAAATTTATAAAATGTACAAAATGTACAAAATGCGCTACTTCTTAATTAATTCTGTAAAATATACTAAAGTATTTTTTTTCGTTTGTATAAAATTTATGAAATGTATATAAAAAAAAAACGGTTGGACATTTTATCAGAATAATGAATCTTCTGACCGTATTTCAATCAACACTGATGATCCACTATGATCCTTGCGCCGAGATAAAATATTATGAAGTGGAATAATTTTTATCCTATTTTTACAACTTTCTTTATAACTTCATTTCTTTTCCGTGTTACAGTTTTTTCGTAAAATGGAAATCCCCCAAGAGCCAAGTGGATTGCCAGATCGATCGTATGGTGAGTATTTTTAATAATAATTTTTACTCATCTCTAATTTGTTTTATTATTATTATATTTTTTTTTATTATTCACTCTCATTTGTTTCCAATTCCTCATTAGGCGAAATTATACCGTACAGGATTTTATTATTATTATTATTAATATTATTATTTTGAAAAATAGGGAGAAAAAAAGAGTAAACTGTAATATTTGCGCGGATAGAAGTAAAACATATATTTTATTGTGTATTGTAAAAGGATTGTGATTTTCTGATCGATTTTGTGTATTTGCGTATATGTACATAAATGTAACATAGCGTAAATGTGACGCGCGTTAAACGATCGATCGTACACAGTTCAAATAGCGACGGTTATAATATAGCGCACCGGCTGTGCTATGGTGCGGTGTGTGCGCGGGATATTTGGAGTTTAGGTCATAATCGTTGCCTCCACCTAAAAGCGTATGATGCGTTTTTAAAGGATACTTCCGTTAAGCAGTAAACGAAATCCAACATCTCGGTTCGCAATTCCACTCCCTGTGCGTTGACACTGTCAAATTTTATCCTAATCTTTCTCTCATTTCCCTTTAAATTTCAATATTGAAACCTCCGAAAGATAATAAAGACTCAACATCTAATAGTTTATCCAAAATTTGCAAAAATATTTAATGTTCCAAAATTTTCAAGATTCTTGATCTGTGAATTTTGATCTAAATTTTCAGGTTAGATTAAAGTTTATCTAGCGGCGCAGTATAAAACTGCGCGCGCAGGAAGAAGACGCTATCCCCACTATAGAACAAATTCTCTGAAACTAATTTAAACTTAAAAGCATTATGGAAATATTTTAAACTTTTTTATTTATTCTAATTAACTAGATTAAATGTTATTACTTTGTTTTAAATTTTTAATTAATGGAACAAATTTTGCATTGTTTTAGAGGCGAATATCGAAATAGCGCAAGCGTTATGTCCGATAAAGGGGCAGATCAAAATCTGGTTCAAAAATCGACGATTGAAACTCAAGAAGGAAATAGAGGCGATTAGAGAATTACACGAAGAAGAGAAACAGGTATTTTACTTCTATTAATCATTACCATACAGTAATGTAATTTATACCAATCGCATTGGCATTTTTACAATATTTTTTAATTACACTTAGGTATGTTTACCCACAAATCAAATAATTTTTTCTTCCAGTGTACTTATTTTCTTCTTTCGGGAAAAATTAGACTTTTAAACTTTATTAAAAAATTTGGTTCAATGTGATTGCGTTTTTCGATACGTATAACTGTGTCCAATATATCGATCGGTGGTATAAAGGCAAAATAATTTACGTAAATTACACGGTTTTGGTTTAATGACAATGTAAAAGAAGGTTGCGGAAAAATTGGTCAGGGTCATTTGAAAGGGTTTCAAAAGTTTCATAACGGAAAAATTTCGTCATTCTGAATATCAATTCAAAATTAATTATTTCTTAATTTTTAGTTTTTAATTTTAATTTTAAAAAAAATTCTATACTTTTTAATTCTAATTTTTTCCCACTCAATTTTTTTTCTTTTTCCTTTTGGAAACATTTTTAGTGTAAAATAAGAGGGCAAAATAGTTTGGTTTTCTCATCGAACGTTAATATGTTGTTTCGTGACCAACAAGATAAGAATTTCAAAAACATTACGTGCTTTGCTTCTCCCTTGATACATATATATATACGTATATATATATTTTTAGAAAATATGTATGCAAAGAGCGGTTGATTGTACTTTATAGGTGTTTCGTTGAGAACCGTAATTCCTTGCAAACTCTGCCTAAAGTGCTTGACTCAAAACGATTACAGTAAAATTCAAACTCCCTGCAATCTTACTTTGCAATGCTAACCAGTAGCCTCTCAGGTATAAAGTATCGTTACAGATTTTATCTTTCCGTAATTTGATCCTGAATATAAGCTCACTAATTAAAAAGAGTTAATTAACACGATAAAAACAGTTTCCTCAAGAAATTTCAAATATCTTCACTGCTAAATTTTCAGTTATTTATTTTTAATGATAAATCTAAATTGTTTTTGTATAAAATTTTGTTATAATATGACAATTTTTCCGAATTCTTGAATTATCAACTAAAAATTGTCCTTTAGGCAAAAAGAGGGAATTTCCACTTTTTTTGCATATTGTCGTTTGGGATGTTATTTCTTAACAAGGGAAAAAGGGAAAATTAAGAAAAGTATTACAGAAAGGAGTCCTCGTGAAAATACAGTAGTTTGAAAAAAATGTATATAAAACATCGTAAAATGTATGAAAGGTATAAAATTTTTACAGTTTTACAAAAAGCGCAAAAGATTTTTTCCATCTTTCGAGATTTGTTGAGCGAGAGATCCATTTGCCGAAAGTTCAGCCCTGCCACGATCTGCTCCACCCTCACTTGAGAAACCCCACCCTGAAAATTTTCGGTATTCGTTCTTTGTCTGTGAATGGTTATGGAAGCGCTGCGCGCGAGAATACCACTGCACAAAAAAGGAAATAATTTTTTAATTCCATACGAGATAAATTAATTTAGGCCTAAATTGATTTATAAATTCCTCTTACTTCAAGCCAAATGCGGTCGTAAAATTTACGGACAGCATTTAGCTTAATAAATCATTTGTTGCTTTTTGCGGGACAGATAAAACCAAACATGGCCAAACACCGCTTTTCCCGAAGCCGATTGCTTAATTTTGGTCAAAAAGGATCGTAAATGCTCTATTTGGATCAGATAAAGATCAATATGGCTAAATACAGTCTAACCCACAGTTCTTTGCCTAAATTAGGCCAAATGGAGTCGTAAATGCACTATTAGGACCAGATAAATCTAAACATAGCCAAAGCTCATTGCCAAAATTAGTCAAAATATGGCTAAATAGAGTCGTAAATGGTCTATTTGGTCCAGATCAAGCCAAATATGGCCAAATACGGTCGTAAACGGTCTATTTGGTCCAGATAAATCCAAATATGGCCAAATACGGTCGTAAACGGTCTATTTGGTCCAGATAAATCCAAATATAGCTATATACGGTCGTAAATGGTCTATTTGATCCAGATTAAGCCAAATATGGCCAAAGCTCTTTGCTCAAATTGGGCCAAATATATTTGACTTCTCTCTATTTTGTCCTGATACGCCAAATATGTCCAAATACGTAATAAATACGGTCGTAAATGGTCTATTTGGTCCAGATAAATCCAAATATGGACAAATACGGTCGTAAATGGTCTATTTGGTGCAGATTAAGCCAAATATGTTCGTCCTTGTTCTAGTTTGCCAAGATTGGCCAAATAATATAGCCAAGTACGGTCGTAATGCCATATTTAGACAGACAAAGTGTGGAATATGTCCTAATAATGTCGTAAATGCTCTATTTGGTTCAGACAAAGACAAATATTGCCAAATACCGATTTACCCGAAGCTCTTTGCTAAATTTAGGACAAATACAGTCGTAAATACCCTAAATGGGCCAAATAAAGTCGGCTAAATATCGTTTAACCCAAAACCTTTGGCCCAAATTAGTTTAAATACAGTCGTAAATGCTATATTAGTATACAATAAAGTCAAATATGACCAAATATCGTTTTAAAAAGAAATTTGGAAATTTGATTTCTGGCCAAATGAGGTCGTAATGCTGTATTCGTACCAGTACTGCTAAATATGTCGCCAAATATTGCTTTCCCCAAAGCCATTTGCTTAAATTAGGCCAAATACAGTCGTAATTGCTTTATTTGGTCTAGATAAAACCATATATGTGACCAAATACTGCTTTTACCCGAAAACTTTTCAATTAAATTAGGCCAAACACGGTCGTAAATGGTATATTCGTATCAGATAAAGATAAATATGTCCAAATACCGTTTTTAAAAAAGACCATTTGCTGAAGTAAGGCCAAATAAGGTCGTAAATGCTCTATTTGGCTAAAATAAAGTCAATTACTGCCAAATGCGGTCGTAAATGATGTATTTGGCCTAGATAATGTCCATTACTGACAAATGCGGTCGTAAATACTCCATTTGGCTCAAATAAAGTCAATTACTGCCGAATGCGGTCGTAAATGCGCTATTTGGCCCAAATAAAGTCCATTACTGTCTAAATGCGCTATTTGGCCCAAATAAAGTCCATTACTGTCAAAATACGGTCGTATTTGCCCTATGTGGCCAAATGAAGCCAAATATCTTTTACTGAAACCCTTAGTTCAATTAGGCCAAATACGTTCTTCCTATGGATAATTAATCAGATCACATGATTTATTCTCTAGAATAAAATACATAGAATGCATTTAATGTTTGCAATGTTTTTTATAAAATATATATAAAATGATAACGATGGGAATTCACTATAGCTTCAATCATTATTTTATTGGTGAAAGTATACTTTTGGTACACTTATTGAATTTCATGATTCCCGGACAAAATACACGACATGCGCGAAATATCTGGTTTTCTATTCGGCGTTGTTGAAAGAAATGCGAGGAAAGATAAGTCACTTTGATGCAAGAGAGAAAGAGATAGTAACAGTAGTATGAGAGAAAGATATGGAAAGGAAAGAAGCCACGCTTGATGCCACGCCTGGCTCATTTCCAGACTTTAGCCTGGACTCAAACCTCACCGTCGATCGTTACCGTTAGCGAAATAAACCAAACCCACCAGCCATCTTTCAACAACCTATTTCAATGACCACCATACAGATGCCGCTGCGATAATGATTGGATTTTAAGTTGAAAATGTTTGCGTGCGCAACACTTACCAACATGGCTGATCAAGTTAAATTGGCTTCATTTAGCTCTCTATTGAAAAAAAAATACCTCTAGTGTGGATTATTTTAACAGTGGAGGAATTTAACAGTACAAAATATTTAAAAACAGAAAAAGACGACAGTTATGTAAATAAACCTGCAAACATTTTTTATTTAATAATAAAAATCAAAATTTTCAAACTTCCCACATTAATTACATTGGGAAACATTTTATATATTTTAATTTTTAATATACTAAATAAATAATTAATAAATTAAAAATATTTCGTTTGCTAGTAATTAATTCTATCATATTTCAAATTTATTTTCCTCCCTTTTTTTTATGAATATACCATAACTTTATTTTTCACTGCAATTTTGAAATTGCCATCGTTATAAAAAGCTGAGTTTGTCTAAAAGCGTAATAGAAAGTAGATATATGCTTACATAGTTTAAAAAACTTGGTAGAAACTAAAACTATTGTAAACTTTGAAGTGACTAAGTTAAAGAAAACTTTTTTATACTTTAGATCTTGATAAGAAGAAGAAAGAGACGGTCGTTTATATTAAATGAAACGAAAAATAAAGCATGAAGTGAATTTTCTTTAAAAAAAAAAGAAGAAAAGGTAATTTTTGCCAAAAAGTAAATTTTACTTTTTTTGAAAACAAAGATCAAGTTAGCAATTTTGAGAAAATTGACAATATCTTCTTTTTTGTTCATTATTTAATAAATTTTTTGGCCCAAATTGTATATTCACTCAGGAAAAAATTATGTTTCAATAACAAAAGAAAAAAATTGGAAAAAATTGAACCAGAACAAAATTTATTTTAAACAACCAAATTTTGGTTTAATCAACAAAATAAATATACATTGTTATACAGTTAACCAAATGTTTGTTTGGTTCCATAAAGAATTTGGTTCAAAGAAGCAAATTCTTTCTTTGGGCAAAAAATTTATCTAACTGAAGCAAATATTTATTTGAATCAAATAATTATTTACTTGGGTTAAACAAACTATTTAAAATAACCAAAAACTTGGGTCTATACAACAAAATAGAAAATTTGGTCCAAAGATAATTTTTCCCTAAGTGTTATTTTGTTGTAAACACATAGAGAAATGTTTTATTTGAACCAAATATAATTTATTTGAGTTAAATAAAAGTATATATGTGGTTGATTAAACCATGAAATTTTGGTTGTTTTAAATAAATTTTCCTATTGATTGAAGTTTGTGCGATGAAATTAAATGCAGGAATGTACAAAACATCTTTAGGACATTTTCCTGAATTATTTTTGATCGCACAACAGTCATGGCGCTTATGTGAAGCAGTAAAGTGAGTTTTATTGCATGAAAATCGCGATTCTTGTTCTTTGAGACGAAGATCTTTATAGAATCGAAAGCGTCTCTTCCGCAAACACCCACTCATCCGTAATCGGTTAATCGTTTGTCGACACGAGACTCATTTCGGGCTACGCCAATGAGATTACCACATTGCAGTTTTAGGTCGTCGTAAAGCCATAAACTTACAGTCGAATAGCGGCCACCTGTTGGTATACGAAACATTAACCCATTTACCTTCGTCATAAAGGTGGATAGTCGTTGCCCTTGAATCGACCATTCTTATATATATATATATTTTTTTTGCAATATTGTTTTCATTTCAAATATGTCAACATTGAACGCACAGTCAAAATATATATTAATCAGTCAAAATATTCCTTAAACTGTAGCTAGGTCCTAAAATCTTTTTTGATGCAATTAGCTAGGTCCTAATTAGGGTGCCTAGTTAAGGCCAATTTAAACTTACAAGCAAGTAAATAATATAAAAAAAATAAATAAAAAATACATACAAAAATAAATATGAAATTATTCTAACAATGGTTACAACAATAATTATTTGTTTAAATAATTAAACTGACTAGTCTAGGTAGGGCCAAGTTAGGACCAAACTAGGTTATATTAACTGATACTGCCAAGGTATGATCAATTTAGGCCCAATAATCATTTCAGGCATATTGGCGTTTTCTACACAAATAGAAGATTTGGTCCAAACATAATTTTTTCCTGTTATGTTTTCTTTTTTCCAGTTCAATTTTTGTTGAAATTCATTCATAAAAGAAAATACATTTTTATCACTGAGCTTTTGAGCCATCCCTTTTTTGTTTTATATAGATATCATAAATTTTTCCAATATGATACCAATATGATATATATAGTATAAGAAGTCTCGAAATGAAGTTCCATTTTGAGGAAGACGAGAACCTATTTCTGTCTATTATTGCAAAAGTAGATCAGACCCAGGAATCTTTGTTGGGAACGAAATAGAAATACGAGCTCCCACTGCTGTCTAGAGATGATGGTAGAAATGAACACATCCACCTCTGTATATGAATATACCTACGCCTTATATTTATTTCCGAAACGTCTCTTTCATATATTCTTGATAAGATGACAAAGTTACATAAACAATAACTCTCTAGATGCGTTACATAAATTTTCGAAAAAATTTCTAAAAGGAAAAAAAATTTCCAATCCTCCAAGTTAAATGAGCACTCCACTAAAAATAGTAGAAAAAATTTTATATTATGTTTATTAGTAAAAATTGTCCTTTATTAGTTGAAATCTGCTTAATAGAATGCGTCTCCAAAAGATAAAATTTGTACAAATATACTTTCAGCAATCACTTTAAATAAAAATAGGGGGGGGCGGGAAAGAGTATATAAAGTGCTTCTCATCTTTTATACAAAGTGATTGACGACTCGTGTGGGTCATGATCCTGCAAATCTTACGAGTGAAATAAACCATTTCAGCCCTGAACTCGAAAGGGCCAAAGTGGCGCGACAAAAATTTTGAATTATCATTTGTTCTTTGCTTCATTGCTTTGGTAGTTTGATATTTTATTCGTCTGGCTTGGGCAAAAGCTCTTAAAAAAATTGTATAATCAATGATAAAAATTGGAATTACTCATAATGTTGTTTTTCATTTCATTCATTTTTCATGAATAAAAGTGGAGAATATTCCTCTATACAAGATTATGACAAATAGGCTGGATTATCTTTTTAGGCTAAATATGAAATTTTATAAAAGTTAAATAATATAATGAGAAAATATGAGCTAAATGAGCTAAATATGAGAAAAAAACCCATGAATTCTTGATCTTTTGTGGATAAAAAAATGCAATTATGTGAAATAAATAAGAAGTTGAAAAGAATATTTTCTTTTTCCGTAATTTTAGAGATTACTAGGGTCATCGAGCGTTTAACTCACATGAGGAACAGATTTTGAACATTCTTTGCTTTCGTATTTTTTTTTTTTTTTT
>JUFY01024302.1:0-14634 GCA_001855655.1 Leptopilina clavipes | reverse complement strand
TTTTTTTTTTTTTTGACACGAATTCGCTATGCCCATTCAAAGAGAGCGGAAAACAAATTCTATTTTTCCTCTCATTTCCTGCAACATTTCTTAGAAATTGTCCAAAAGTAAATATGGAACATCCTCTTTTTTGAATATTTCACATTTTGAACTTTCTGCTACATTCAGATCATACTAACTTCGTAAGATAATAATTCAGGATATTTCCAAGAAAATTTGGAATATTTCAAAATAATTCAGGATATTTCCAAGAAAATTTAGAATATTTCAAAATAATTCAGGATATTTCCAAGAAAATTTAGAATATTTCAAAATAATTCAGGATATTTCCAAGAAAATTTAGAATATTTCAAAATAATTCAGGATATTTCCAAGAAAATTTAGAATATTTCAAAATAATTCAGGATATTTCAAGGTATTTAAGAATTTTAAGAATTTTCAAGATAGTTCAGGATTTTTAAAATTATTTCATTCCACAGTACTTCACATTGCTTCACTTCGAGATAATTCATGATATTAGAAAATAATTCAGAGTACTTCAAGGTATTTCAGGGTATTTCAATAATACTTCAGGTAGTTCACGTTATTCTTTAATTTTATTATACTCTCGATTAATTAAAAAAAGAAATATCGAATATTGTTTTTTATTTTTTACATTAAATGTATTCCTTATATTTATTTCTTCTTTTTTTTCCTTAAATCGCATCTGGTTTTTCAATCCAAGGCAGTTGCTCTCTCTCTCTCTCTCTGTAAAAATGTTTCATTATGCGATATTGCTTTGGCATGCCATCGAACTCAAGTAAAACTAACTACATAGTTAGACATTGGCAACATTCTCGGTCTGGAGAGTGGTTTCGATACTCGGGACATTCGTTTATTTTTGTCCAAGAGCGCACAGATCGTGATTTTGTGCCTCCTATACTCTTCCACTCTAAAAGAGGAGTGCTGTGGCTATTTGTATTTATGAGATTCGCTTCAGAGAGAAAATAAAATGTAAATATTGTCTTCGTCGATAATCAGTCGTCGACAAAATATATATATTTATTCGAATTGCCTTCGCTCAATTGAACACCATCTCGTCGAATATGTATTTTTCTCTCCTTGAAAATCATTTCTATAGATAGGTAATTTTTTTTTACCTGTCTTTGACTTTTGATTCAAAAACAAACTGAGATTTTCGAGACTGAAAAAGTAAGAAAAAAATTTTTTTTCCCTACTTCCTGTTCTCTATTTATTTTTCACTGAGATCGTAAATTTGTTTTGGATTTATAAAATTTTATTTCACTCTTTATCATTGAATCTTGAATATTAAATTATCTTATCGTAATATATCGGGTTTTAAATATACCTATAGAATTTTTTATTTTTTTGCAATAAAAATAAAGATCGAAGAAAAATGGGAAAAATTATATACATATAATGAAAATGCATAAAGCATAAATGGAAAGGATAGGGGCATTTAAGTTAAAATAATCCATATTTTATTTTTACTACTACTACTATGATAAAAGTAGTTTCGAGTGGGCGTCAAGAAAAGGGGACGAGGGACTGAAAATACATTGACAGTTGTCACATACCATTGGTCACGTATTTGAAAGACCCTAATGGTGTTGGAGGGATGTCCAATCTGGTTACTTTCTCCATCTGAAATGGGAGTGCCTTTACTCAATACCGGTTTTCTCCTATTGATAAGATTCACCTTTTCTTGTATTAAAAGCGTGCAATCTTCTCATACTGATAATCTCCGATTTTTTCCAATTACGTAACATCTTTACGTACTTATTTTCTTCAACTTTCGCCTTCCATCTTTCAGTTATTTTGAAATAAACTTACCTTTTAATGAGTACGTCTTTCATAAATATCAAGCTCCCTCGTTTAACGCCAGATTGCCCAAAAAGATTATTTAAATTTTAAATCCGTTCTGCGTTGGAAAAACGGAAATTTCCGCTATTTTTCTTCTTTACCATTTTTCAAGTTCGATTTTTTCATGTATCTTTATTATTTTTGACCTTAGGAATCCAAAATGACGTTTTTGAAAAATCTCGATCCGTACATTTTCATAAATATCTCAAATACTATAAGAGATAAAGGAATGAATTTTTTTTTAAACTGTAGATCTTATTAGCGGACAAATTATAAGAGTCCGTTGACCCCAAATTAATCAAGATTAACCAATTTTTCTTACATTTAAAAATTTTTTAAAAATCGTTTTTTGACCATAACTTAGAAAAATGTACTGACATCTAAATATTTTTTTCTTTAATTTTGTAGAATTTTTCGAAACGCATCTTTTGAGTTATTAGTGAACATTCCACTGTAAATCCATCCAAAGTTATTGACATTTTAAAAATTCAAAAAAAAAGTTTTTTTGCTATAACTTTTAGAAATGTTTAGATACTTTGGAATATTTTTCTTTCCTTGTGTAGATCTTTTTGAAACGCATCTTTTGAGTTATTATTGAACATTCTACTGCCATGTTAGCGAAAGTTATTGACATTTTAAAAAATGAATATTTTCAAAAATGTGACTTTTTGGTATTAAATTGTCATCTAAGTTTTAATATTCTGAATTCATTTAATAGACGCTTTGAAGACGTATCGAATGACCTATTTTTGAACTCTATACGACCTAAAATTATCAATTTACTGATACTTTAAGAATTCGGAATTTTTCAAAAAAAGAAGTTTGATCGTTTTTGACAATTCGTTGAATTTTAAAAATTACTACACTACGTTGGGAAAAACAAGATATTGTAGAAATTGGTGGAGGTTTTTTTCTGTGAGTCTAAACATGTTTTACAATTTTAAAATTAAGGAGAAAAAAACCGAGTGCTGAAAAAACTATTTCTTTCACACTATACACAGAGATCTAAATGTTCAATTCGCTCATAAATTGGAAAATTCGGAGAATAGATAAGATCCCACTTGACATGAGTTCACACATCATTTATGTGAATATGGAAAAAAATTAGGTCGATTATTTGTTTTTAATATTTCCAAGTATAATGCGTTGAGCGCGCAAAGATGAGAGAATGCCGCCGTTAAAAATCATGATTCAGTGAAAACAAAAATGCGGTAGTCGCGTCATCGTGACAATTTACAAGAGGCATTACTTTTACGAGCTGCGGAGGAACAAAGTATTCCTTGTGCGATAAGTGGAGGAAGGACTTTTGTATATATATATATATGTAGGATAGAGAAAGACTTGACGAACGCGGACAACGTTTCGTGCATGATACTTGAGAGCGGAAACCCCAGACTTGAATGGTTCATTGCCAGGGTTATATACTACCTCGTAAACCGCGATCATTGCTTTATTACAGACTCCTTCGTTCTCTGCGTCCACTAATTGTTAGGCGCGAACACATTTATCGACAAATTATAAACGGTAATTAGTATATCATTTATTTTCATCCCAAGTCGATCTATAATTTCCCACATTGGACTCAGAATTGTGTCCGACGGGAGAACTTTCCTTGTTCCATTTTTCTGCTAAAATTGAATATATCGGTACAAAAAAAATCCTTCCCAAAATTTGAATATTAGCTTTCTTTTTTGTGTGTTCGCATCGTTTGTTAAAAACATTCTTGTCATCTTTGTTTCGTTCGAAAGATCGTAAATATATGTATGAGCACACTAGCCACAATATGTACACTGAACTTGGTAATTTGTAACTTGAAACCCTGGTTTAGATGGAAGAAAACGCCGCGAAGGCACGCTATGTGAAAATCAATGAGCTGGAGAAGTTTAAAAAAAAAAAATACTTCTGAGGTCTCCCTCTTACGTTTAATTACATGCTACTCACAAAGTGCTTCCCACGTGGAAATCATAGCATCAGTTTGAAAGAAAAGAACGCAGAGAGAACACAAAATCGACACCTTCTCTTGGTTTTTTTTTTTTTTTTTATTTACGCTCCGTCTCTTTAGTTTTTATAGACTTCACGCGCCGTCTGAATTCTTATGTGAACATTTCAAATCAATAGTTTCAGGTCCTTATTGTAGATTTGGAAATTCTCACGAATTATTTCGTTTTGACCTTTTTTTTTAACCTTTTCGAAACTGTGGGACTAAAAATGTTACTTTGAATTTAAATTTTCAGTTCATTCTATTGAAGATTATTCAGTTCCCGTGCAGAAATTGCCCCACTTGGCCCTACTTGAAATAGGGCTTTAGCAAGGGTCTAACTAGTTTTCCTAGTTTCTTGCAAGGCCCTTGTTAGAGCCCTATTTTAAATAGGGAAAAGTGGGTCAATTTCTGCACTTCTGTTAAAAATATGTACTTTTAATTTGAAATGCGGCGTAGTGACGTGTTTAGCGTTCCCTGTCGCGCGAAGGATCTTGCGTTCGATTCCCGGTGTGGGAATTTTTTCCTCCACATTAAAATCATTGTCAATTAGAATTTTTTCTCGTTTTTCTATTTTCCAGAATTGTGGGATGTAATTTTCAAATGTTAGCACGTGCAGAAATAATACCTAATGAATTTCCACGTATACGATTTTTCCCAGTTTGGGTTAAGATCACGTTTGGATAAAATGGTAACGAATCTTCTTACTCCTGCTGACGTTGATATTCCCTACCATGGTAGTTTCATCTATATACTCTACGGAGTCTAGACACGTGTAGCTGCAAATATACCATATATCTTATGTAGTTACACTCACACCAATATTGAACCAAGGGTTCTGTGGCACACGTGAATTTTACACACTTGTCTTGAGAGACGCAATACTCCTTTGCCCTTCCACCACATGTTCCTTGATTTGCGATCCAACTTCAATTTCCGCCAAATGGAGAAAAAACAAACGAAAAAAGAAAAAAAATTTCGTCAATATGTTCACAATTTTGTTTCGTCTGGAAACACTTTCTTTTATTGTATTAATATTTTTGTCATGTTGTCAGTACAATGGGCAATAAATTTCGAAAATATTTCCAATTTAATATAAAATTCAACATTTTTTTTCCTTAATTTTAAATTAATTAATTTTAAAATTTAAATTAGTCACTTTTTGAATTTTTTTACTAACGTTTTAGTGGAAAATTACTATATTTGAACAAATGTTTCAAAGTTCAAATAAATTATTATTGTTATTTAGTATTATTTTACTTACACTGTAAACTTTAAAGTATCAAATTGATACCAAAAGTATCAAATTAATTCCAAATTTTTTGATCAATTTGATACTTTTGGTATCAATTTGATATTTTTAATTTTTCTGTGTACAGTTTATTTATTGATTCAAATAAAAATTATTTAATTCAAGTCATTATTTACTTGATAATAATCCATTAATTGAATTTAAAATAATAATAATTAATAATAGTAAATACATAATAATAAATAATAGATAATAAATAATAATAAATAATCCATTATTTGAATCAAATAAATTTTTTCAGTTTTTTTTTATTAGTCAAAAGTGTCTAATTTAAATTTAGAGAGTATTTTACCAGCTCCAGGGTCTCAATTTTAAGAAGTTTTTCACTCTGATTAAAAAATTGCAGCCGAGAATTTTCTGAAAAAATAATATCGTTTCTTTGTTTATATTGGCAATTTGGAATTTTTCTGTCTTTGACACGTATCGCGATGGGTCGAACAATTTCGTAAGATGTGTTTACTTTCAAAGGGCGTTTGGGAGGGGGATGGGGGATAAAAGGGTAAGTCGAAAATATCACCATTGGTTGGATACTATTCATCCATATTTTTCCCCGGGAAGAATGAAGGGTCAATTTTCTACAGGGATCCAACAATAAGGAGAGTTACAAAAGAGATGGAAGGAAAAATATCACGTCTTCCATCATCCATCTTTTATTCATTCTTTTTCCTTCTCTTTCCTTCCTTTTTCTTCTTCTTTCTCCTAAAAATCACTGCTTTCTCGAAAAGCCAATCACTTCCAGTTCTCCTCTTTCTCTCATATTCCGAACGCTAGTTTGAATATATTTTTACTTTCGTTTTGCATTTTTTAGCAAAAAAAGAAAAAAAAATGTTATTCATTATCATATAGTATGATTACAGATTTGTTGGAAAATCCTCATAAATTATATACGTAATTTTCGAATTTTTTCGCAAATATGTATTTTTCTGAAAAATGTGATAGAAAATGAAGAATAATTTGAGGGATATTTGATGAAAATGCAGAAAAGGATTGTCGTAAAAATTGTGTGAAATAACGAAGTTTAGTGTTCTGTTTGTCTTCAAAACGAGCGTGTTATTTTGTTTTTTTCTTTCCGAGTCAAAATTTACTTTTCAGACGCGAGAATTATTGAAACAACCTCTCATTTACTTGGGGGTTACTAGGTTACTGAGATTAGAGTCGTAAAATCGCAAAATGGGAGCATAGATGATTCATAAGCGAGCACGTGACTTGGTTGAGTTGAACTTCTCGTTTTGAATGAAAACTCTAAAACTGTAATTAGTTTTCGATTATAATGCAATTATTTTACTGCTATACTGTAAAAAGAATTTTTATTCGATTCAAATAATCGATTACTTGTTTATTATCAAATAAATATTTATACTTGAACTGAATAATTTTTTTAGTTAAATCAAATACAGATTCTTCAGTGTAGAAATAAATATTTTTTTGATAGAATTAAATTGCATTTAATAGAAATAAATATTTATTTGATTATAGAATTAAAATTTATTTGATAGAAACAAATTTTATTTGATAGAATTAAAATTTATTTGATAAAAACAAATTTTATTTGATAGTATTAAAATTTATTTGATAAAAACAAATTTTATTTGATAGAATTAAAATTTATTTGATAGAAAGAAATTTTATTTGATAGAATTAAAATTTATTTGATAGAAACAAATATTTATATTTGAGAGAAATAAATATTTGATAGAATTAAAATTCATTTGAGAGAAATAAATATTTGATAGAATTAAAATTCATTTGAGAGAAATAAATATTTGATAGAATTAAAATTCATTTGAGAGAAGTAAATATTTGATAACATTCAAGTAATTCATTATTTGGATCAAATAAAATTTGTTTTCAGTGGTAATATTTGAAAAATGATACAATTATAATAAACCTTTTAATCAAAAACAATACCTACTGCATGGTTTTAATCGTTTATCCAAAAGCAATCAGGAGCGTGAAAACTTTTTTTTTTTTGATCGAAATAGAATCGAAATTGAATCGAAATCAAACGCAGTAATGAACTCTAGGTAAAGTAGGTACTGCAAATTAATCCATAACATTTTTGCGATTAAAAGCGAGTGTTATTTCTTCGCTTATTGATGATTTGTAAATGCGACAGTTACGCTCTGAATCTTCGCGGAATAATACACTCTCCATTGATATAAATGGATAGATTACAAGAGACTTACAAGCGTCTATTGGCAATAAAGCAAAAGTGCACAAAACGAGTCCATATTGCGAACATATAAGAATTGCCAGCCTGTCAGAAATTACTTCAGTTATTCGTGGACTACCATGTGTTTGATGACGCCTTGAGACATTTCCGAAAACATTCCGAAAAATTTATAAAAAATCATGATACAAATGGACTCGAGAAAAATTTTTGTAAACAAGTTCAAGCAACAAAAGAAGATGATTAGAAGAATTAGTGGAAATTTGCATCCGAATGAACGAAATTAGAGATAAAAAGGGAAGAAAAGGAAGTTGAGGAGAAAACAAGTTGATTAAGATGTAAAAGAGGACAGTTGGAATGTAAAAGAAGATGGTTGGCAGTTTGAGAGAATGTAGAGATGGTCAGAGGTCTAGAAAAAAAAAATCGTTGAACCAGTTTACTTTCCAAGTTGCATCAGGGTAAGCTTGAGATTTTTCTTCCCTCATTTTCTTTCATTGCATAGATTTGCCATTTTTCCAGGAATCGAGTTTCTCTCGCGTCGCTGTTGAGAAATGTTCGGAATGGAAAAAGAAAACTAGTATAAGTAACAAAAGGTTATATATCTAGAATGCTTGACCTAACGGGATCACTTTAGGGTTTAAGCACGCGACTCTCTTCTCATGCCTCACAGAATTAGCAACGCTTTTTTTTTCGAAAAGTGAAACTCATTTTTTTTCTCTATATTGAAAATACTCTCAGGAAAAATTTTATACGATACAATATTGTTTCAATATATATTGTTTAATGTTTTTTTTCCAAGTATAACTAATAAATATTAACTCTTGGAAAAATTAAATCGGTAATAAATATTATTTCAATATTCTAGAATTGTTTCCAATTTCAAAAAGGCGAATATCTTTCTTTTTCCGGTAAATTTCAAATTATTATTGCCACCTTTGGAAAAATATTCTTCTTGTGGATATGACGTGCTAGGGGTATAATGAAAATATAAGCATAGAAAAAGTTTGGAATGGTAACCTAACGGAATGATAGTGAATAAGAATTTTCAGACTCATTCGCGATTCCAGAAGAACGAGTTTTTCACTCTTTGAAGAATTTTGGACGGTTTTTAGAAAAGGGTTAGGTATCAATGTTTTTTTACTCTACTTTCTACGGTTTTACGAAAGCCACCGCATTGCCAATGGCGTCAGTTATGGCTGACGTTCGACACGCTCGACGGGGTTCCCTGGAGATTTCGATTTTTTTTTCTGGTCGTAGTGTCAGACAGCAATCGTCGAAATAAGCTTGTTACCTTACCGTTTTCGTTAACCCTTTCAAAGTCATTGCGAAACCTTTTTCATCTTGTCACAGAAACACTTTCTTTTTTAGTCAAAAGGAAAAATGACAAGAAAATTTCAATTTAAATAAATAAATAAATAAATAAATAAAAACAACTACAAAGTTGTAGTAGATCTTAATTTTTCTTCGAATTTCTAAAGACGATCAGAAAAAATGAATAAAACAGTAGTGCGTTTTGAATTTATCATGAAAATGTTTTTATTGGAAAAAAAGTATTGGAACATTTTGAATTTGGAAAAAAGAATCATTGGAACTTCTTTTTTTTCAACTTTTGTCCTTTAACCTTCTTTAAGTTAATAAATGACAATTGAAGAAAATAAATAGCGAAATTTTTAGGTTATGAATCGGACTTGACACAAGAAGGAGTGCCAACCAGGTAACGCAAAACTAATGGCGGGAAATTTAAAAATTGTTGATTATTTAATCATTTTAGAATGTTTTGATTACTTTTGGGATACAAAGTCGAAAAAAGTTTGGTGCATTGGGGGTAAAAAATACAAGAAAATAAATTTTTTTGATTATTTTATAATGTTTTTATTATTGTTTAGATACAAATTTAGTTGCATTTCATAGAATTTTTAAAAACCTGATGAAAAATTATTATCCTTGCACACAATTTCTACTTTCCTTTTTTACCCTTCTTTTCGCAATTCATTTGGCCTACTTGGTCAACTGCTGCACTTAATCCAACTAAAAAAAGTATTTTTTCAATTTAAAAATTTTTCTTTATTATTTTAATATTTTCCATTTTGTCTCTATTTTAACCAATTATTGTAAAATTGGATACAAAGATACCAATTGTATTTCATAAAAATTTTGATACAATTTTCTTTATTTAATCAACGAAATTATATTTTTAGAGCAGCAAATATTTTTTTAAGAATAAAAAACTGTTAAGCATCTTACCGACTGCGAGAAGAACAATAAGACTCGTGAGTGTCAATTTCATTTTGAAAAGTGATTTTCTCCTTGATTTAAAGTAATACTTTTTTAATAGTTTGACAGTAGTGAAGAGACTGATGATTCGTATCAAATGTTTTCGGCTTTTTATATACAATTTGAAATAAAGAGTTTAAATTAATTCCGATGCACGTAAAATGATTGTGTATAAATTGAATAATACATCTATTGATTTTTTGTTTACTTTTTTTGGAAATGATAATTGAACAAAGCTAATTCGTGTTCAGTTGTACAATTTCTTTATTAATTCTTATGTAAGCATTGTACATTATTTATTATTTGTGAAAACAATTACAAACTCTTGAATTTTCATATTCACGCTTTTATTAGTCAGAGTAGGAGGCTATTACTGCTAGAGGTAATAATTTGTATATTTTTTGCTTTGAAAAAGAATGTAAGTCCGAATAGAAAAGGTAGGAATTATTTACTAATTTACCACTTTACTTGGGCTTTTGTATTAAATCCTCCTCCTTGGTTATTTTGACCACAAGTTTTACATTGAGATCCATTGCCGCTTTGACCGTTATTCCCACCCGAATGACCTCCATGTCCCATTTGACCATTATTCCCACCCGAGTGACCTCCATGTCCCATTTGACCATTATTCCCACCCGAGTGACCTCCATGTCCCTTTTGACCACCTTGTCCTTGTTGACCGCATGGTGGATTTCGACCACCTGAATTATTTTGTCCACAGTTATTACCGCAATTACATTTTCCATTTGCACAACCGTTGTTACATTGTCCTGAATTGTTATTTTGTCCATTTGAACATCCCTTGTTGTTTGACCCTCCGTTACAGTTTTGATTGCATTGATTACCTTGATTATTGCAACCGTTTTGCATTGGCGGTCGTCCACCTACTTGCCCATTAGATTGATTCGGGTAATTTTGTCCCCCTTTGTTACATGGTTGCCCATTTTTATTCTGCCCACCTTGCGGATAATTCCCACCTTGATTATTGAAATTGTTTTGATTTTGATGATTAGGTCTGGCAGGTCCACCTGGTTTACCTTGAATACCCTTTGTACATAATCCAACTAAAACGAAATTTTTTTTATACTTCAATAATTTCCAGATGAAGATGAAAATATTATATCGTTCAGTTGTATCTTGGATTATTCAAAACGAAAATTTGTAAAAAGTTATATAGTATCTTACCAAGCGCAATTAGTACGATTAGACTCATTAGAATCGGTTTCATTTTAAAAAAAAAGCTTTTAGTTTTAATGTTTCCACAAAGTTAGAGAAGTAATTAAAAAATGTTGAGTGATTTATGTCCGTTATGGCTTTTTATAAAAATGTTTAATTAATTCCAGTGCACGTAATATTTTTTTAAAACTAAACTGACGTCAACAAAAGAGTTTAGTCATTACTTTTATTTTAAAAATTCACGGGCATTTCTTTTTTATTATGCAAAAATTGTATTCTGCACTTTTTTGAAATTATTGTTAACTGTGAGATAAATAAACTTGTTAACTGGTTGAGATAAATAAAATAATACTGCAGGTCTTTGTTTTCTATTGTGTATATTCTTTATTAATTTTTAGAAAGCATTATGACATCATTGAAATGTGAACAAATGTGTTCTTTTTCTAACTTGTTTCTGTGTAATTTTTAATATAATACAGGAATAATTTGACAGAATTTGTATTTTTTATCAGAGTGTAAGTTATAATGGTTCGAAGAAGAGTATTAAAAATAGTTATTTTTAATTTCGACCTCCTCCCATTCCAAAAGACATTCCGGACCCACCATTTTGACCATCTTGTCCACCTTGTATACCAAACGACATGCCTGACCCACCACTTTGACCATCTTGACCACCAGACATTCCTCTCCCTCCGCTTTGACTACTGGAACCTCCAGACATTCCCATTCCTCCTCCCATTCCTCCTCCCATTCCACCAGACATTCCTCTCCCTCCACTTTGACCACCTTGTCCTCTTCCTTGCCCACCTGAACTATTTTGCCCTCCCAATCCTCCCTGTATACCAAACGACATTCCCATTCCTCCACCATGTCCACCTTGACTTCCTTGATCACCTTGTCCTCCTCCCATGCCACCAGACATTCCCCTCCCTCCACTTTGACCACCTCCTTGTCCTCCTGAACCATTTTGCCCTCCAAATCCTCCCTGTATACCAAACGACATGCCACGTCCACCATTTTGAGCGCTTAAACCATCTACAAGAAATAAATATTATTATTACTGAGATAATTTTGCCTTTAAACAAAAATCTCACATACCAAATGTAATAAGTGTAATCACACTAATTGTAAGAAATAATAACTTCATTATGACAATACTTTTTGTTATTCTTTATATCGAATAGTTTGAAAAATTTCACAGATAAATAAAGAAACTGAAATGATGAAGAATTGCGCAGCTTTTTATACATTGACGGAAGCAACATGATTAATTCAAATTCACGTTGCGCGCACTTAAGACATGTGAAAACTCTTCTTTTGTTACTTTAACAAAAATCATTGTTTATTTAAGACAATAATTTTTTTTTTTTAAATTCTTTTAGTGAAAAATAATAGATTGCGGTCTTATCAATGTTGCGTTTGGCAATTTTTTGATTATCTTTCATGTATACAATTATTTTCTTTGGTGAATTTTACGCGCGTTCGTATGCAAATTCAATCGTGATATTTTGAGAAAAAAAGGAAGGTATTGAAAAAATTTTTTCAAACGTTGCAATAACTTGGCCTTGTGATTTTTATTAAATTTGTCTTTTGAGGTATGCTAGAGCAGACATCGAATACGTAATTTAACTGAGGGTCATTAAGGTTTCTAAGTCGGTGACATTTAGCACCTTTTTCCTTTTTTTATTTTTTTTGAAAATTAACGATTGATATATGCAAAAAAACGACCTTGTACTAATCGTGATTATTCCATAATTCTTTTAATTATTCAACTTCAGAAATTAATAAATTTTTTGTCTAATAAAATGATTTAAGAAAATATTTAAATTTCTTTTAAATTCTTTTTTATGATTTCATATTAATTATTATAACATTTTAATTTTTATTCCAAAAAGTTTTTTTTATTAAATTATATATTTTACAATAACATCTTTTTCCATAGGAGACTTTTTGACGAATTTTTCCTTCATTCGAATCGTTATCGAATATTGTTCAGTGATGGTAAATTAAAATATAATAACACAGGTCTTTATGTTCTATTTCATATATTCTTTATTTATTTGTTAAAAACATTACAGTATTTAAATGTAATCAGAATGTTTATTTTTTTTTTGAAATAATTTTTTAAAAAATAACGATCTAGACAAATAAGTCGATGTTTTTCTTGCAACCTTTTTATATTCGATTCGTTATTGAAAATTGAATTAGATGGACATTTTTGGTCACACTGCAGCTTGACCACTAGCTCCCCATGGCATTAACCAGCTAGATCCTAGAGCGTCTCCTTGCGTGTCCCATCGGCCATCTTGTCCTACAAATGTTCTTGAACCACTATCTTGACTACTTTGTCCTCCTGTTGTACTCCCACGCATTCCCCATCCTCCATACGGTCCCCACCCTCCTCTTTGACCACCTTGGCTTCCTGGCGTCCCCCACCCTCCATTTTGACCACCTTGGCTTCCTGGCGCCCCCCACCCTCCATTTTGACCACCATGGTACCCTGTAGTTCCCCACCTTCCATTTTGACCACCTTGGCTTCCTGGCGCCCCCCACCCTCCATTTTGACCACCTTGGTACCCTGTAGTTCCCCACATACCATTTTGACCACCTTGTCCTCCTGACATTCCTGGTTCACCTGAACCGCTTGGACTTTGGAATCCTCCTGGCGAACCATTGAACATTCCAGACAATCTATTTTGACCTGGTCCTCCTGACATTCCTGGCCCACCTGAACCACTTGGACTTTGGAATCCTCCTGGCGAACTATTGAACATTCCAGACAATCTATTTTGACCAGCTGGTGCTCTTGACATTCCTGGCCCACCTGAACCACTTGGACTTTGGAATCCTCCTGGCGAACCATTGAACATTCCGGAAAATCCATTTTGACCACTTGATTCATTTAGACCATTTGGTCCTCCTGTTATATTAAAAGGCATTCCCCATCCCCCATTTTGACCATCTGGTTCTCCTGACATCCCTGGCCCATTTGAACCACTTGGACTTTGAAATCCTTCCTGCGAACCATTGAACATTCCAGACAATCCATTTTGACCGTTTAACGTATTTAACCAATTATTGTGCCCAATTATGAGCCCATCTTGTGTACCTGTCAGGTTGACAGGCATTCCTTGATCAACTGAAATATTTTCCCCTGAAAATTCTTCCTCCATATTATTCGAGGCATTGAACCCTCCATTTGGTCCACCTGGTCCTCTGGGTCCTTCAGATCCTCCAGGTCCTCCTGATGCTCCAGGTCCTCCTGATCCTTCAGGTCCTTCAGATCCTCCAGGTCCTCCAGGTCCTCCTGATCCTCCAGGTTCTCCTGGTCCTCTAGGTCCTCCAGGTCCTCCAGGCCCACCTGGTCCTCTAGGTCCACCTGGTCCTCTAGGTCCACCAGGTCCTCCTGGTCCTCTAGGTCCACCAGGTCCTCCTGGTCCTCTAGGTCCATGTGTTGAACCATCTTGAGCTGTCAAGCCACCTACAAGAAGTGAATAATATTTTTACTCACATGTTCTCCAATTCAATTTACAAAAATAATATACATTAATTAGTCTCCTTCTTAAAAAATACAGTTAAATTCCAATAAATCTCTTACCAATCGTAACAAGTGTAATTACACCAATAAATATTAATTTCATTATAACGATAGTTTTTCTCCTCTATTCAAAAATTGTTAAACAATTTCAACAGACGAATTTCAAACTAAACTGATGCTGATGCTTGAATATTTATTATTTATTTTATTATTATTTACTCTCCCTGCAATAGGCAGGGTTCGAGGATCCAAATACAGAAATACTTATGAACTAATACATAAAAATCTTAAAACTACTATTTACAAAAACACTTAACCTAAAC